>APFE030933195.1:204087-292378 GCA_000404065.3 Pinus taeda
TTTTTTGCATGGTATTAATAACAATCTAGTCCATGTTATTTGTCCCATAGTATTTTGCCCATAGGTTTCACCTAAATATAACCCATTTTTTGAGTGTTCGTAAATATAAGGTGACTTATGGAGTAAATATAAAAAAATGTTTTATTTGTTTACCATACCTCTTACCATACCTCTCTTAAATATAAGGTGACTTATGGAGTAAATATAAAAAAATATTTTATTTGTTTACCATACCTCTTACCATACCTCTCGTTTATTTATATTTTTATTAATTTACCATACCTCTTTTACAAATATGGTATTTGGCCCATAGGATTCACTTAAATAAAACCTCTTTCTTGAGGCTTCATAAATAGAATGAGGGTTATGGACTAAATATAAAAAGATGTTTATATTTTTATTTATTTACCATACCTTTTGAGTAAGTATAAAAAGACGTTTTATTTATTTACCATACCTCCACTTTACTTATATTTTTATTTGTTTACACCCTTCCATGTATATAATGTGACTTATGGAGTAAATATAAAAAATGCTTTATTTATTTACCATACCTCTCATTTATTTATATTTTTATTAATTTACCATACCTCTTTTATAAATATGGTATTTGGGCCTTTGGCCCATAGGATTCACTTAAATAAAACCTATTCTTGAAAATGGGTGAATGGATGCACTTAAATAAAACCTATTCTTGAAAATGGGCGAATGGAAGGTTGTAACTCCTAATTTCAAGGGCTAAATTTACCCTTTTTACCCTCTCCCTTAAAATAAGGTGGGCTATTTGAGGTGATTTGTAAAAATGTACTATGATACAAAATATTTGCCCACTAAAAAATTAAAACCCCTTAATTTCGCCAAAGGGCGAACATTCGCCCCTAAAATCACCCCTAAACATGGGTACTCCTTGGATGAGGAATAAAATTATGCATCCAACAAGTGTTTCCGCTCAAAATTTGAGTAAACCCATAAAGAGATAAGTTAAAAATACGAGTTGAAAAAATAGTTTTTTCTTTTTTCCCTCTAAAATTTGATGATGTCATCTAATCTTATTTTACTTTTTTCCACTATTGTTTTATAATTTCCTTAGGAGGCCCATTTTAGACCTCAAAAATCCCCTAATGGCAGTGCTACTTCTGATATTTTGTACAACTTATTTCCGAAGGTAACAATAACAGTGCAAGGCCTTGACTCATACACAACATGTCACTTCCACAAGTATGGTTGGCCTAATAATACATCACAAACATAAAGAGGAGAAATGTCAGAAAATACCTCATCCATGAAGGGCTTAATGTTGTATAGAAGGCAACATTGCTGGTTGAGACGAAGATCCCATCCTTGGTGAAGCCACTCGATGGTGTATGGTTGTGGGTGTGTTATGGTCGATAAGCACAGCCACTTTGTGACCTCTGTTGAAATGAGGTTCTTTTGGCTCCTGTTTTTGACAATGAACTGTAGCGGGGAACCTTTACCCATATCTGCGAGTGGAAATGGTGCTCCTCCTCCTATGGATAGTCGGGTTCCTCCTTCTAAATCTTCGTGGTGGCAACGGTGGCGTTGGGCTCCACATCAATAATCTGTTTCCCTTTGTCATTCCGCTTGTCGGGTTCTGATTCATAGTCGGAACATGCATCTGATTCAGAAGCCTTCGACTTAGCCACGAGTGATTGCTTGGCTCGACACACACTTGTGTTGTGAGTGGAGCTCTTATGGAACTCACACCACTTTCATGTGTCCTTCTTCGGCTTTGCGTGTTTGTCTTTGCTTGCGGCTTTAGCGAGTTGTCGTGGATCATCCCGCCTTGGATTTATTCTTTATTCTGCAGTTTGGGGACACCTTTCCCTTGCTTTAGATTGATAGATCCAAAGTATCACCTTTTATGTTTAAGCTTAGGCTCGACCTTGATAGCGTATCATTACATTGTGCTGATCGAGGAGATATCCAGCAACTCCATCTCATCCTAGATGTACCTGTGTAGGCACTCGCGTTACTTGACTATCAAATTTTTCTCAGAATCCTTGATACTCAAGTTCGTGCGAAGGGTATGAAAAACTTTGGTAAACTCTAGCATGTCTTGGTCCCTTCCCTATCGCAATGTGGTCCACTTTATGTATTTATCCTCATAGCTCCCGACATGGTATCACTGCTCCTTGATGGCGTCCCAGAATGAATTCCAAGTGGGCGCAGCTGAAAACAGTGAGGGCATACTTTCATCCTTCTTCTCACAGTAGGTTTCCCACCAGTCCTTGACGTGGGGGGTCAGCTTTGAGAAGAGAAAAGGTAACATTTTCCCGGCTAGAAAAATCATGAATAGAAAAAATATTCGTCTAGCATATTTAACCATTTATCTACAACGTCTGCATCTATTTGGCCCTCAAATATAGGAATGTCAAAGTTTACTTGTACCTTAAAAGGAGTGGCACCTCCAGCGTGGATGTTGGATGTGGATGCATAGTTGGTGGGAAACCGTTTAAGGATCTGGGAAATGTTATACATCATCGCGTTCCTCAAGCAATATTTTGGTTGCATCTCT
The DNA here is from genome assembly GCA_000404065.3 of Pinus taeda. NCBI lineage: Eukaryota > Viridiplantae > Streptophyta > Pinopsida > Pinales > Pinaceae > Pinus > Pinus taeda. The sequence goes on from APFE030933195.1 coordinate 206,624, forward strand.
TGCTCCCTCGTCTTTATTTTCCTCCCCCATGGGAGGTCGTCAGGATTTGTGAGGCTGGTCTTGCAAAGGTTCGTCTAGTTCAAGCCCTAACTCCTTATATCCTGACCTCGTTGGGGACATGCAAAGAAAAACAGAGAAAGAGCAAACCCTTGGATACCATTGATCTGAATTTAAAGAAGAACGCAACAAATTATAGATACAACCATAAATACAAAGATTCATGTTGGGTGTAGTCTTTATACCTATTTCCTATACCTTGTTTCCCCAGTTTTGATCCTCTTTCCCTCAAGGCCAACAAAACTTTACATGTTAATCGTCTTTTTAATTATTATAAATAGCTTATTTTTCCATCATGTTTTTTTTTCCATTTTTGATGAATATAACAATGCAATATTCTTTTTTATGGCTAATTGGGGTAAGCATGGGAGAAGTATTTTGGAACCTCTCCTGTTTTTTAGGTGTTGCTTGTGAGAATGAGGTTATGGAATGAACAGTCGCATTGATCAGTCTAAGAGCAAGATGGAACAGATTGTTGTTACACTTTCTGTGTTGTTATAGATCTTGTTGTTACACCACAATGTTGTTACAGGTGTTGTTGTTACACCGCGTTGTTGTCACAAGTTAATGTTGTTACACCTCAAGTGTCATTACAAGGTTGATGTTACCCAATGATTGTTGTTACATCCCAAACAGTCATTTGACCAGGGGATGTTTTTACACCATAATTATCAAACTCGTGGGTACTATTCCACGTAACAGCTATTGGAAGTTATGAATTGTTTATTTAGAGAGTGACATATCCAAGTGGTTATGGTCTTAACCGATGTATTTGAACAGCATTCATATTTAGGAACTGGTTATAATGATTTATATTTTATGATCATCATGAGAATCATGATATTCTCATGACTGATCTATTCTTGATTTTGGGTATGTAATAACTATAAGAGAAACTTAATCTCTCATGTATGGGAGATGACATAGAGAGTATTGTTCTTTTGATCTTGTAACTTTTAATTATTTTTAATATCAAAGACACTATGGTGATGTTGTTGTTGTTTCTAAGTTCATCCTTTAAATAATCTCCTATTCATTCTTGCGCCTCTGCTAGGGAGGAAGGGCCCCCCTCTTTAGCATGTACTGTAGCGGTAGAGTAGTTGAATATTATTGTTTCTCCCTTTTATTGTTTGTATGGTTTTCTGTTTTCGCTATACAATTTGTAGAATATATATGCTTCAGTTCCATAATTATGTTATGGTGTTAAATATAATTGATCAGCAGTATGGTAGTTGACCAGTTGGTGTAGTTATTAGTACAATGTGTGGCGCGCCTTTGCTCTGGTAATTGTGAAGTGTGATTTCATTTTGTTAGCGTGTTTTAATTTATGCATGAATTATTTGGTTTCTGTAATTGATTCAGCGGCATTCTTTACTATTTTCTATTTTCATTCTTGGTTGTAGTGTATTGGCACAGATAGTGAAAATTCCATTGAAATAACAGACCTACCCAAGGTTGACAATTAAATGGTTGCAATATTGGTCAATTAGGATTGATTAAAACAACACTAAATTTTGGCGCCATTTCTGGGGTTGGCAGTTGACAATACAGTCGTCCAAGTTGTTTGTTTGATGATAGAGTGTTCTAAGTCCACAATCACTGGGCGGTAAGATGAGAGGTAAGAACCTGCACATCGCTCTAACATACCTGGGCGGGCTCATCGTTGTGATCACTAAGGCACTTAGGGTGTGGCATTTTGGTGTTTTCTTAAAGTGTTTATTAATCTCTTTAGTTGTTGGGCGGTAAGACGAGAGGTAAGAACCTGTGCATCACTCTAACTACCTAGGCAGGATCACCACTGTCAAAGACTGAGACACTTATGGTGTAAATTAATACTCATAGGGTCCATGTGTGAAACTATAGGAATTATAGAAATACCAAAAAATACACCCCCCCGCACCCCCCCCCCCCCCCCACTCTAATTAGTCATAGGAAAAATGGGTTGTAAAAAGGAAAGGAAGAGTGTAGATTTGGGAAGGAAAACATTTATCCATGAACTGATTCCAAAGGAAGAAAAAGAACAATCAAGTTCTCAAAAGAATGCAAGGAAAATAGGGCCACAAAAAGTTGTTACTCCCATAACAAGGACAAAAACCTCTTATTCCTCTGTCTCGGGACCATACCATTGTAAAGCTAGCAAAAACACTCCCAATATTAAGAATCTAGTTCAGGAGCAGCAAGGGGAAGCTAGTAACCAGAACCTCAGGAATGAGGGACAAGGGGAAAATTAAGGGGACATTAAAAAACCTAAAACAGAAGAGCACTTATTGGTTTATCAATATCCAGATTCAGGCAGCACAATGAAACAGCTAGCCCTGAAGTCGCTTGAGCTACCAACTTCACCTACAAGACAATACAAGAACAGTTTGAAGAACGTATGTTACATCAAGGATCAAAATGGTTAACAATGGGGGACAACAATAACAACAACACTAAAATAGATGCTATCGTCACCACCTTTCAGTTCCCAATTGGGGATATCAGAGGTAAGGCTCCCATGAAAAATATTCCTTTATCATCCTTGCCATTTTTTCAAGGAATGACTGTAGAATACCCTGACACCTTCTTATTTGAATTTGATGTCTTATGTAGGAGTTATGACTATGTTTCAGGTGCTCAGAAATTAAAATTATTTCCTGCTACTCTAAAAGGAGTAGCCCTGAGATGCTTCATGGGGTTATGCTCTGCTTATATTCGAACATGGAGCGACATGAAGGAGACATTTTTATCAAAGTACCAATACTATTGAAGAACCAAGGATTTAAGAGAGGAAGTATTCATGATGACACAAAAGGAGGATGAGAGCCTGGATGTAGAGTAGTTTCATTATAATTTGCAGAGGTCTAAACACAGTTATTTAGATCACGAGATCTTGAAAACCATATTCATAAGAGGAATGAGGGATGATTGCCTTGATACCTTGAATCTATTAGGAAAAGGGGACATATCTCAGGAACCATTCACCGAAATCATAAATCTCTATATGAGATTCTCTAGAGGATCATCGAACGGGAGAAGCACAATCCAAGATGCCTCTTCCTGAATACAAAAATCTGCAAGTGGAGGAGTAACCAAAGCAAAGATCAGGAATTTATTTTAAAATTTCAAAACTGACATTCTCAGTACTCTATCTGCCAGATAATGACAACATAGATCAAGAAGACACAAGGAGAAGTTAATACACCTCTGGATGTGTTCTATCTGAATTGTTGGAAGAAACATCCCTTGAGGGAGTGTGAAATGAACAGCATCAACTTGTGCAATATTTGTGAGCTGGAACATTCTACAGGTCAATGTCCGAAGTTTCCCACACTGAAAGTAGTACTCAGAGAATCGAGTGAAGAACCTCAGTCTTGTTATTTCATCGCACCTAGGAGACCATGGCAGCCATGACCTCTAGGTATGTCCCAGGATTTTTATTCTTTTAATTCTTGGAATAATGCATATAATGCTCAGCAATATCCGTGGCAATACTCTTCTCCTTCTCTGGCACAATTTCCTTCACCCTGGAACCAGTGGTCCCCCTCTCCATCTATTCAATATCCTCCATCTCAACCATATCCTTAGAATCAGAACTGGAGAGGGAATGCCCAAAGTAAAATCCCATCTAGATTACCAATTCAGTAGTAGCTACAATTGCCCCCTTTACAAACTCTTGTTCCTACACTGCCTGTGTGACCTTAATTACCTATGCAATCTAACCCTAACCCGAATAATAAAGTAGTCCAGAGCATAAAGGCTCTAACTACCTTCCAGACTTACCTTATCACTCCCATTGAACTTAATGAAATTCAACTATGGTCGGGTAAGGTGATTAAACCAATCCACTCCCCTATCATCACTGAGGAGGAACATGAACCTTCTAGAGGAGCTATAGTAGATCTTTAGGTGGCTATTACACATGTAGCAATCGATACAGATCAAATTGTTATGCCTTTAACAACCAACTCGAGAAGAATTGTTACTCCTGTAACAACCAACTCGAGTAAGGCTGATACACCTGTAACAGCCGATTCGACGGTTATGACTCAGGACCCTCTGTATCCTCAAGGATTAACTGATACTTGAATGACCTCACAACCCAAATCTGATTTCCTTAGGAAGTTGCAAAACCTGCATGTACGGATTCCTCTGTTGCAAGCTCTTAAAGAAGTACCTACTTATGCTAAAACAGTACGAGATATGTGCATTAAGAAACCTAGAAGGAAGCCTAAGGACCCTGCTACCATACACGTGATGGGGAAGTTGTCCGAATTAATGACTACTCAGCCTCTTTTAACCAAGTATAATGATCTAGGAAACCCTATGGTTACTATCTATATTAATGACCAACCCATAACTAATACATTGATTGATCTTGGGGTGGCCATTAATGTGATGACAAAGGACCTCTTTACTACCTTAGGACTACATGGGATTAGACATACGCCTACTATACTTGAATGAGAAGATAGTTTCGTGTTAAACCCGAGGGGGTATTAGAATACATAGTAATCACAATAGCTTGCTGGAGGTATCCAGCTGACATTATTAACTTACAAACCAAATCCCACCTGTGGGGACATCCTTTTATACTAGGGAGACCCTGACTGGCCACTTCAGATGCATTTATAGGATACAGATCTCAATCTATGATGATTTCATATGGATAAGCTACAAACAACATTAATATTCACCCCCACAAAACCAAATATGGATTTGAACAATCCCTGGTGGGATGAATTTGAACCTGAATCATATCTTTCCCTACCGCTCCTCACTCTCTGAAAAGCCCAGTATTTCAAGGATAAGACAGAAGATGATATCATTAATGGCTTTATTAGTAACTCACTTTATGTTGCTTCTATATAAAATTCAAAGGAGGAAGAGGAGGTAGAAGATATAAACTTTCAACAAATGAGAACCACTTCGCATACTGACAGCAGTCCAATCGAAATAGAACCAGGAAAGTATCTGAACATTAACCCCAACCTAACTACTGAGCAAAACAAACTTTTGTTACAATTGTTATATAAATACAAAAAGGCATTTGCATGGGACTATATGGATATGAAAGGGATTCATCCCAACCTGTGCACTCACCACATTTATTTGAAAGATGGTTGCAAACTAATTAGACAATAGCAGCACTGCATGAACCCTGCACTGAAGGAGGTAGTGAAAGAAGAATTACAAAAACTCCTAAATGCTAACTTTATTTATCTGATATCTGACAGTTAGTGGGTGTCTCTGCTTGTCATTGTCCCTAATAAGAATGACAAGTGGAGAATCTATGTGGATTACATAGAACTCAATAAGGCCGCCCAAAAGGACCATTATCCTTTAACATTTATAGATCAGGTCCTTGAAACCATTTCTGGGAAACAAGTTTTTTTCATTTTTAGACGGGTTTAGTGGCTACAACCAGATACAAATTTCCCTAGAGGATCAGGATAAAATAACCTTTACTTTCCCTTGGGGAACTTTTGCATATAGAGTACTCCCTTTTGCACTTTGCAATGTGCCATCAACTTTTCAGAGGGCAATACTGGGAATTTTTTCTGATTTGTTGAATGATTGCCTTGAAATCTTCATGGACAATTTTACACCTTATGGTGACGCTTTTGAAACAACATTACCTAATTTAGAAAAAGTGTTGGAACGTTGTGTATATATTAATGTTTCTTTGAGCACCGAAAAATGTCAGATGATGATGACTGAAGGGATCGTGCTAGGACACTACATTTCTGCTGACGGGATCAAGGTAGACCCTGCTAAAATAGAGGTAATTCTCAAAATTCCAACTCCCAAGATGTAAAAATAGGTACATAGTTTCTTGGGACATGTAGGGTATTACAGAAGGTTTATAGAGAATTTTTCAAACATTTCATCGCCATTATTCTCCTTATGAAAGTTGTAGAATTTTTGTGGACAGGAAAGTGTGAGTAGGACTTTTTGAAGCTGAAATGTTGTGTATCAGCAACTCCAGTTTTACGTGGACCTAATTCAGAACTGTTGTTTCACATAGCTACAGATGCATATAGTATTGTTGTAGGTGTTGTTTTGGGCCAGCTAGAGGATAGGAAACCTTACGTTATTTATTACATAAGCAAGAATTTGACTCCGACTTAGCTCAATTACAAAGTGACCGAGAAGGAATTCTTAGCGGTAGTCCATGCCATCAATACGTTTCAACATTATATTACCAAGTATCAAGTATTTGTACACACTGACCACTCTACCACTCATTTTTTAATGAATAAGCCAATTACCAATGGTAGAATTACATGTTGGTTATTGTTGTTACAAGAATTTGATATCACAATTGTAGATAAACCTGGAAAAGATAATGTAGTAGTTGATTTTCTTTCTAGTCTAACTATTGATGACAATTGCATTCCTACTGAGGATTCTTTCCCTGATGAGTATCTCTTTGCTATTTCTACTTACTCACCATGGTATGAAGATATAGTCAATTATCTTGTTGCAGGGAAGTTTCCACAATACTTGTTCTCAAAGGAAAAGAGAAAGATCATACAGCAGAGTGCTACCTATACCTGGATAGATGGTAATCTTTATCACACTTGACCATATTTTCAGATCAGATGTTGTATTAGGGAAGATGAGATCTTTGACATCCTTAAGGCTTGTCACGAGGAACCTTATGGAGGGTACTTCGTAGACAAGCGGACAGGATACAAAGTCCTTTCGACAGGATATTAATGGCCAACAATATTTTAGGACGACAAGAAGTTCGTGAAAGGATGTGATAGTTTCCAAAGGATGGGCCAACCACTGCAATCAGATGAGATGTCGTTACAGCCTCAAATAGTCTTAGAACCTTTTGAGAAATGGGTCTTGGATTTTATGGGACCAATTAATGTTGCATCTAGATAGAAATCCTACATCTTGGTCTGCACTGAATATGTCACGAAATGGGTTGAGGAAAAAGCACTAACCATAGCCACAGAGCAGGCTGTTTCAGAATTCTTGTTTGAAAACATCTTTGTTCATTTTGGGATACCCAATGAGATAGTGACAGATGGAGGGCCCCAGTTTACATCCCATATGATCCAAAAGTTGCTTGAAAAATATAAAATCCATCATAGAATCACAACATCTTATCACCCACAAGTGAATGGCCAAGTGGAAAGAACCAACTAAGTCATTGAGGGGATTCTTACCAAGACTGTGGCTAGTCACCGAAGGAATGGGTTGATAAACTTCCAGAATTGTTGTGGACATATAGAACTACATGGAGGAATACTACGGGATTCTCACCATACAAACTTACGTATGGTAAAAATCCCTTATTCCCTATTGAGTTCAAAATCAAGACGTTGAGAACAACATTGCGATGAATTTGGATCTGGCTACAGCAAAAAACAAAGGTTGAACCAACTCAATGAATTGGAGGAGAAACGGATGGTTGTTATCCAGCAAACAGAGATTATCCAGCAGCAGAGAGCTAAGTGGCATGACAGGTTCATCAAGGAGAAGAATTTTCATAAAGGAGATTGGGCTCTATTATATTATTCAAGATTCAAGGACTTCAAGGGTAAGCTCTGCACCAGATGGCTAGGTACCTATGAGGTAGATGCAGCCTTTGACAATGGGACTGTGAATTTGGTTACCATTGACAGTGCGAGGACACCATTTCTTGCAAAAGGGCACCTTCTTCGGTTATATCATAAACATGCTTCAAGGGATTCATTTGTTAACATTGTCACAAATTCAGACCTTCAAATTACAGGAGCAAGGGAAAACCCCCTTGTGCTACCAAAATTCTAATTTTCTAATAACTGTAACAGCTGAAAGCCAACCTCTGTCAGCGACTGTTAAATAAGAAAATAATATGGCTGTGAAAACCTCTTTTGGGCGCAGATAAACAATTTCTGTAATAGTTGAAAACCACTCTATCGTAGTTGTTACACACTTTGAAACATCATCTATTATTTCAGGAATATCTTACAATATTGTTGTTACACGATTTTTTTAGTTCTTTGTTTTTATCTTTTGTGGAAACTGATAATATATAACAGTCATCTTGGTTGTTACATCTGTAACAGCCAAGGACTTTTAGAAATAATCCAAGTAAATTATCTATTGTGATAACAACACGCATCACCATGATTTGGGGGTAATTTCCTTGACCGTTGTAATCTATTTCGCACCTTGTCACCAATGTCTTCTCTCCACGTCACACCAGGTACGTCATGAAATGGTAATATCGCTATCCTCTTTTATTTAGTAATTATGGCAATCTAATGTGATATCCTTTTGACGATCGAGGTCGACCATCACATTTAAGCCGAGGGGAGGACGAAGTACATGATGACATGACCTTTTCATGACCTGTGAGAATTTAAACCGAAAACAAAGTATGATGATCTCGTAATCATTATCATTTAATGATCGATCATGCCAAAAAGGGAATTGTACCTCAAACTAGACCTTCCATAACTTAGCATTAATAAGGAAACAATATTGTGCAGTACAAATCTTGATTTGAAATCCCTACCTTTAACCTCACTGTGTCACCCTACCATTTACCCATTGCTGAAGTGTTGCATCCTCATTCAGAACTTTCAGACAGAAGTGGAGGAGAACAGTTTTTCGATCACTTCGAAATTTCCCAAGGAAGAGAAGAGAGGATAACAGTATTGAAACAGTGTAGCAATGGGTGGGGCAGCAATTTGACATGAACAAGGTTCAACAGAGGCATTGGAAAACAGCCTCGAAGCATGCCAAATTTTTAAAAACACAGGTTGGTTTGACTTTTTCCAATGGCTGGAAGGATTGGACGAGGAAATTGCTATGGAATTCGCTAAGAATATAAAGAGGAACCAAATGAAGGTCAAGGGATTACATATGGAAGTTACAAAAGAGGTAATTTCCCTTCTGACGACATTACCAACAAAGTGCAAAAGGTGGTTTAACAGAAAAAATAATGACCCCTCTTTGAAGGAGGATTTTCTCCAAGGGGAGGAGCGAATGGTGAAGAAAGGAAGAGGAATTGACAGGTTCTCACTTCCCCAGAAATGGGCCGATGTTGCCCTTTACCTCATTAAGTATATCCCCTGTGAGGGAAGGGAAAAAATTGTATTCAATTTCCATTTCCCATTGTTAAATCATCTCCGACATTGACAGATGATAAACCTCCCATACTTTTTGCTGGAGAATATTAGGCATATGGCCGCAGCTGTGAAGACAGTTGTGCATCCAGAGACTTGCATCACAAACCACGGCCTTATCAAGCTAATTGTGCTAGATGCCCTAAGTCACCAGGAATGGATTTGGGATGAATTCATGAGAAAGAAGGCTAGGACTACCCACAGGAAGCGAGTTGGGACATCTAAGGGAGCTGTGGCAGCCCCAACCCTCGAAAGTAAGGGTTGGAAAGAGACCAATTGACAAGCCAATTGGTGATAAGTGACTGAAACAGAGAGTAAGGGTTAGTGGGAACCCAGAGGCCCCATCCATGTCTAAGAAGAACAAGGAGGTAGTGAGTCAAGAAGATGAAGAGCAAGCTCGGCCAGAGGAACCTTCCTCACCATGTAAGAATGAGACCCAATCCTTGCTACTTAAAATTGAAAGTTTAGAAAGGGAAAATGAGAAGTTAAGGAAGCAGTTAGCATAGGATAAGGTAGAGGAAAGGGCCCCAAGGTTATATACTTTGGTTGAGGATATAGATAGGACTGGGGGGGGAAATGTTTCGAGTTCTGTGTCCATGGCCTATGCTAAGGAGCTAGTGGCAACAAGGTATAGAGTATGTACAATGGACACCATTCCGAGGGAAACACAAACTAAGTCCTGGGAAGCTTATGCACAAAAACCCGTTGAAGATTTTGTTGTTACACAAGAACCAACAGCTGAGATGGAGCATTCCACAAAGAGTGATTTGGTAGCTGATACACAAGAACCCTTGGTTGACACTTTTGTTACACAAGAACCAGCAGTGGAAACAGGAGCTAACCAAGGGGAAAAAGAAGAAGTTGATATACATGAACCTATGGTTGAAACTGTTGTTACACAAGAACTAGCAGTGGAAATAGAAGCTAACCAAGGGGAAAATGATACACAAGAACCTGTGGATGACACCGTTGTTACACAAGAACTAGCAGTGGAAGCAGAAGCTAACCAGAGAGAAAAATAAGTTGTTACACAAGAACCGGCAGTCTAAATGGAGCAGTTTCACCCTCAAGAGGTTGTTACACTTTCAATTATTAGTGCATGTGGGAGAACACTGGGTCCTGATGAAGGATGGTGTTCTGAAAGAATGTTGTTGATACCAGAGTTACAAAAATGGAAGCAGTAGGCATTCTCTTTGCAAGAGGGAATGATCTTGCTCAAGGCACATAAGAAGATAATGAATTTAATTAGAGAGAAATGGTTAAAGGAAGAATGGGAGAGAGAATGGGAAGAGCATAGGCATAAGGAAGCTACGAAGAAGAAAGACGAGCAATTGCAGTTGTTATAGCGACAAGTTCTAGATCTAACAAATGATAAGATGAAGCTTCGTGAGCTTGCCTTGAACCTGCTAGGATGCAGGAGGCCTTCCCCATCATATCCAGTATTCCTGTGGGAACATTATTATTTGTTTCAGCTAAAAGTAGTCTTTGAAAACAAACCTTATTTGGGTTCTTCTACCCGTACTTTTCTTGAAATTTTCGTACTTGTGATTTTGATGAACAGAGATTACTTTGTGAGTTGTTTTCGCATAACATGATGTGTGAATATGTCATTACAAAGATGGTGGCAAGTGTTTTCTCTTATATGGGGGATTTACAGTTGTGAACCTTCCTTTCTTTTATGAGGAATCAAATAGAATGGCATTTGGCCTTGAATCAGGGAAGAACCAAGAATGGTTTATGAATTGAGACGTGAGTTTAAGTTGTTCCTGAGTACCCCGGGAATCAGGGGATAGTCAACCACTTACAGAAAAATGATTGTGGGGATTTGCCTCAATCTGTATGCACAAATGAAAATTCGAGCATTAACAAGGTGGATTACAAGAAGGAGATCCTTTTGAGTTCAGTAATTTTGTGGTTGTTGTTACACGAGTACCAGAATATGCCCAGGTGTTGGAAACGTTGGGAGCCTTCTAGATCGGACTTAGATTCAAATATCATCTAATTTGGTTATAGGTGGAGGAATACCAGTCGTATTACCACTTATGTGACTATGAAGAAGAATCTTGGTCGCGATAGTCGATGGCTACTCAGGGATACAGGTCTCCTGGTGAAGACACTACTGGTGCCTATAATTTTACAGACTTGCATCAGAGGTATAGTAGGAGAAACTGAGATTTTGCATGGGGACATGCAATTGCTTCAGTTGGGGGGAGATGTTGGGTGTAGTTTTTATATCTATTTCCTATACATTCTTTCCCTAGTTTTGATCCTCTTTCCCTCCAGGACAACAAAACTTTACATGTTAATCGCCTTTTTCCTTATTATAAACAACCTATATTTCCATCATGTTATTTTTCCATTTTTGCTGAATATAACGATGTAATATTCATTTTTATGGCTAACAGGGGTAAGCATTGGAGAAGCCTTTTGGATCCTCTCCTCTTTTTCTGGTGTTGCTTGCGAGAACGAGGTTATGGAATGAACATTCGTGTTGATCAGTCTAAGAGCAGGATGGAACAGATTGTTGTTACACTCTATGTGTTGTTATATATCTTGTTGTTACACCACAATGTTGTTACAGGTGTTGTTGTTACACCGTGTTGTTGTCATAGGTTACCATTGTTACACCTCAGGTTCCATTACAAGGTCGTTGTTACCCAGTGATTGTTGTTACATCCCAAACCGTCATTTCATCGCAGGATGTTGTTACACCATAGCTGGAAAAGTCGTGGGTACTATTCAATGCAACAGTTATTGGAAGTCATGAATTGTTTATTTAGAGAGTGAAAGATCCAATTGGTTATGGTCTTAACCAATGTATTTGAATAGAATTCATATTTAGGAACTAGTTATAAAGATTTCTATTTTATGATCAGCATGGGAATCGTGAGATTTTCATGACTGATCTATTCCTGCTTTCGGGTATATAATAACTATAAGAGAAACTTAATCTCTCATGTATGGGAGACGGCATAGATGGTGTTGTTATTTTGATCTTGTAACTTTTAAATATTTTTATTATCAAAGACATTGCGGTGATGTTTTTGTTGTTTCTAAGTTGATTCTTTAACTAATCTTGTGTTCATTCTTGCGCCCCTGCTAGGGTGGAAGGGCCCTCCTCTTTAGCCGGGGCTACAACGGTAGAGTAGTTGTATATTATTTTCTCTCTCTTTTATTGTTTGTATGGTTTTCTACTGTCATTGTATAATTTGTAGACTATACCTGCTTCAGTTCCAGAATTATGTTATGTCATTACACCGAATTGATTAGCAATATGGTAGTTAACCAATTGGTGTAGTTATTAGTACAATGTGTGTGGCACGCCTTTTCTCTAGTAATCATGAAGTGTGATTTCATTTTTGTAGTGTTTTAATTTCTGCATGAATGATTTGGTTTCTGCAATTGATTCAGCGGCATTCTTTATTGTTTTCTATTTTCATTTTTGCTTGTAGTGTATCGGCATAGATAGTGCAAACTCCATTGAAATAACAGACCTACCCTGGGTTGACAATTAAATGGATGCAATCTTGGTCAATTAGGATTGACTAAAACAACACTACAATGCAGCAGAAATAACACTTCATTTCATTAATATCAAATACTGAAATATGCTTACAAACAGAATGGAAATAAGAGTAGCTCGGGTAATGGTATTTTATCTCTAAGAAGAGATGTGGTGGCTACATGCCACTGAACTATGTTACAATGAGGCTTGAGGGCCTATTTATCATTGAGAATCAATGGAAAACTCCAAACATCCAAAAACCTAACCCTAGGAGATGAAACACCAAACTATGGGCCCCGTTGGGGTAAATTGGTACTTCAACTTCCCAGGGTCGTAACTTTGGCATACAATATTTGTTTGACGCGTATGATACCTCATTAGAAAGATCTACCTGAGGACTACAACTATTGATATTTAATATTGTCTTGAAAACTTGCATTCACCACCAGTGACTTTTCCAAAAAAAAATAACGTCATTTAGGGCCTCAAAAAGGCTCTCAAAGTTCAGGACCCGAAAAAATTGCCAAAAATAGTAAATTGTGCTACAATGAAGGAAATTGAAAAACTAAAATAAAAAATGGTGGGGATCCAAGTGGAATAGGCAAGTGACCACCAATATCCACCTGGATCACCGAGATAGCTAGTTGATCAAACAACTAGAGCATCGTTGAGATAAATTGTAAATATTGTTTCAAGCCTCCCCTTTTCTTATAAATAGGGGGAAGAAACTCATGTTAAAGGTTCTAAATATTGCTCCAAGAGGTCTGAAACCTGTCTTTGCAGGTATTCTGAGTTTTATATATAGAAAAAGGTTGAAATTCTTGGTTCAATAGCTTGTTCAAGAAGTGTTAATGCTTGTACAAATGTAAATTGTGTTGGATCTATGATATGGACTCCATTTCCAAATATTAATGAAGCAGATTTGGTGATTCCAAGTGGAGTAATGTGTAGTATGTGTTCCCTTCTATTTTTCATTTCGTGTATGTTTATATTCCTCTCTAATTATGTAAATAAGTTGTTGGTATTCACTCTCAAATTATGGATTTACTTATGTTATATTGTAGCCAATAGTACCTGTGAGGTCACAGATTTACCAATGCTATTTTGTGACAAAATTTACTCCTGAAAATATAAATCTATAAGCCTTAAATGTGCTCCACAATTTCTGCACTTATATCTCCTTATTCTTCCATAGTTTTGTTGGGATTCGTTGCTTAGTATTTTATGTTATCCATCCCTCTACATTGAATTCCTTCCTTACTTTCTCCCTCTCCATTTTTACTACAACAACAACTGTTAAGATGCATTTTACTATGTCTCAACGACCATATCAGGACATTTATCCTTAGGAGAAGTGATATTTGCATACATAAATATATGTGTGTGTTTAAGTCCGCCTTGGTGGAGGGTGATTGAACCAAGTCCTGAAGCAATATAATTCCAAATATATCAAATATGGAGTGCAACACAAATCTCAGCAAATCCTCAAAGAACTCCTCTAAGATGTCCTAAGCACTGACCCTTTCCTCAACCCGAGGGTTGTCTCTAGAAGCTACAACATTTCCTTTTACAAGGTGTATGAATGCACACCTTATTGAACCTTTCAACAACCAAAAACATATATTCATGTCTCCTCCTATTTGTTGCAAACCACCTACCCCAAGATCTAATAGGTACAAGTAATGATTGGTATAAACCTCACTTTCCAGTACCAGGATTTTTCTCTGATAAAGTGTGCATCCTATAAGTAGTCAAGTTACATCTTCTTACAATTCAGACCAATACACATGCCTCTGCAAGTTTTCAACTATCATTTGAACGCCAAAATTCCCTTCAACATTGGAGGTGTGAGCCATTTTTTATAAGCTACAATCTTTCAAATTTATGAAGATATATCTTGTCTAACTTGTAGAGAAACCAATTTCAGAGATGATATATAGTATTAGATATCATTTTGGGATTCAAATGCATTAATTAAGTCATTCATCTATGACCATTTCCATGAGAGGTAGTCGTAACTGGCTGATTTCTCATGATTTTTTAATAGTCTCTGTCATGCCCTAGACAAGCCCCATATTAACCCTAAAACCTTCAATAAAGCCCTAGATATTTTTTTAACCAGAATGAGAATTTATGGAGAATGAGAATCATATTTGAAAAATTAAACATGTGGCGCACTATACAAGTTAACTCACAAGAAGAGGCCAAAAATTAGCAATTTTTAGAAAAGTTACCACAACTTTCACTTGGCACATCAATTTTTGGTTAGACCCATGGAATTTTAGAGAAGACATATAACAATACTACAAGCCCAAATTTAGATTTACAAGGGATAAAATTCCAGATATATATCAAGACAAAGGTCAACCATCTAGATAGTCTACATATTAGGGTTTTGAAATGTGCGTAACTTACAATTGACATAACTTTTGATTGGAAGATCTATTTTTGGTGATTCAAATTTCATGATAAACAAGAAAAAGATGAGCATTACTATGTACATGCATGGATCCCAAGGGTGCTACAAAAGTTACTTCACTAGGTAAACCTCTAGAAAGCTCATCTGTGAATCATGAAGAAATAGAAGATGTCTAGTACTCAATATCTAATTTGGAAAGTTAGCTGTCGTAGGTGCAAGAACCATTAAAAACTATGGAATAAGAGGTAGAGAAAAAAAAGAAAGAAACATAATATATCAGGGGGAAAATACAAAAATCCATCAAGTAATAAATACAAAAATCTTTGAATTCCATAGAAAATGTTCTCTCATAGTGTCTTCATAAAAAAATATGGAGATGTTGGGAAATCATGAAAACAAGGAGAACCTTTGTATTGAAACCGGATCACATATGGGAATTATTTTATCATAGTTGGAAAGCAAAAATATTAAGTTGTATAACCATAATAATGATTTTCAATCCAATATCCACATCATCGATGCTCAAAGTATTGATCTGAAGGAAGTTTGATGGCAATGTTCCTATAATAGGGATATTCCGGATGGAGAAATACTTTGATATACACTAAGTGGCAGTTTTAAAAGAGGTCAATATGGAATTCTGGTATTTGGAATAACATCATTTTGTGTGGTATCAATGGATTTATGAAAGGAAAATGGATTATATTGTATCTTGGTACATTTTTATAAAGGAGTTGAAACAAATTATGGGAATATTTAGAGCAATACATTATTTAGCGAATTGGTAGACCTTTGGTAAAAAGGTCGAATTATAGAGAACATTGAACAATACGAAAAGTTGAGCCTCAAGGTAAACAAAATTTCAAAGGATAATTTGCTAGAGTTCTTTATGGGAACTTTAAAGGAAAGCATCCAACATGAGGTGTGTCTCTTTGAACCTAAATCCATAAAGCATGCTTTTATTCTAGCAAGGAACGTTGAAAGTAAAATATGGTTACCAAAAGAATGGTCGCTCACAACTATATAAAACATCATTCTCCATCTCCTAACCTCACTAAACCAACAAGGTTGACACCTCAAAAAATGGATGAGAGAATACTAAAGGGACTATGATTCTATTGTGAACGCAAGTATAGTAAGGGGCATAAATTTGGTGAGAAAAAAATGATCTACATAAACTGTGAAAAGTAAGATGATTTGGAATTGGAACTATCACAAGGTCTATAGCGAGAAGAGACCCCTCCAACAATATATTTTTATGCATTGGATAGCATCGACACTCCACAAACCCCTAGGATAAGAGAATATGTCAAAAGAAAAAGGTAGCAATATTGATTGATTCAAGTAGTACTCGTAACTTCATCAAATACAAAATGGCAAAATTTCTCATTTACTTTGTATTTCTAGCACCCGAAATTCAAGTAATGATTGCAGATGGAGGTGCCATAAATTAGTTAAGGAATTGCCATAGTATTAACCTTAATATGGGAAGTATTTATCACGTTGTCCCATGTGTTATCACCTAGATTGACCTCAAGCTGAAGGGAGGCAATTCTAGGGTAACCACAAACCACGCTTAACCTAGTAGCTAGCCCTACTAGGTCGGGAGAGGGCTCTCTCCTTATGGATCTCAGTCAAGATGACTAGATCAGGAATAAGATTTTATGCTAGGTATAGTAGCTCAAGGGTTTTGATTGAAGTTGTTGGTGTTTTTTCCAAATCAGGAGGAGCTGGGCAATTTGCGTCTAAGAAACTAAGTCAAAATTGCAGGGGATTCTATGGAGCAAGGTAGGTATGAGATTCAGCATCTTAGGCTTGATGGGGTGAAATTATAGACTAGTGAGGAGCTAGGAAGGGCATGAATAGGTCATGAATCCTTCCTAAATAGTAGAAAAGACATGAAATACTGGTGTTTTCCCAAGGCATAGCATTAAAACCTAATGTATTCCACCTATCTGACTTGAAAACAACCAATCATGAGCAATTATATGAAAGAGTCATACATAAATAACATGAGAACATAATAACAGAAGAAGAAACACATGCTAAAGGTCATACCACAGGGATCCCATAAAAATAGCTGCAACTTTATTAGTTTCCTACCAAAACTGCTACAAAGTGATATGTGTTCAGTACATGAGCATCCAGCTGAATCCAATCCTTGCAAATGACCAAGAAAATACATGATATAAACATCCAAATCACTCATCCTAACCATCATGGGTCGAAACCATGAGAAAAGGAGTTGTTTCAACCATTCTAATCAAGGAACTAGAATCTAGACAATCAAACCACTTGCCTCTAAAAGAGGGGAAACTGATTCATTACCCTCAAAACCACTTTTAATATAATGAATATACTATTTACAAGTGTTTGACCATCATATTTACAAGCCATGGCATTAATTACATTAGTGAATCATCCACCATGAGAGAGAAATCATGAAAATAGTCGAAAATTGGCAAAATAGGCATCTTGAGCCAAATTGCCCTACACGCAATGCCACTGGTCCTACGCGTGGTGCCATTTTCAGGCCACTTTTGGAGGCCTTCCCATCATCCAAATTGATCCCAGGATAGCTCATTGGAAAGGTATTCAAGTCTAATTTCTAGAACACCTAAATTTTTTGCATTTGGAGCTAATTTTACCCCTCAAAAGTTGATTCTCCCAAGACTACTTCTGTGTGTCCAAAAACTAGCAGAAAGGTCAATTTTGAAGTGTTTTTCAACCTTTTGGTGGACTAGTTTTGCTCCAAAAAATATGAAAATTGCTAGGGTGCATGTCCTTGATGTCTTGAATCCAAAAAATCAAGCCATTTTTCCATTGGGTGCCGCTAGAAAAAACGCAGTGCCACCTTCTGGGCAATTTTTCTATGTATTGAATTTCAAAAATTCAAAAATGACAATTTTCTCAAAAAATGCCCAAAATTGGTATGAAGCACCACCATCAAGTGCTTTGATTAGCCAAGGAGGCTTCAGCCAACATCTTAAGTCTATCCTCCTCCTTTTTGCCTTCTAAAGCCCTCTTTAACCTAGCCTTCATATTTTTTATTCTCATATTGCAAATCTTATTGTGGGTCATGTAGTGATATGCCATGTGTCTAAGCATTTTGTTATCCCTATTGGCCTTCTTAATTAGCTCCTCAAGATGTAGATTGACTCTTTCAAGCCAAGTCTCCCTATCCTTTTCAATTTCTTGCTCGATAGGATTCAAAGTGACATGAGCCTCTTTGTCACTTTGCCTCTTTGCTTTTAGTACTTCTAGCTCCATGAGGACTTGTTTGTCACTCAATTGTTTGTTCTCCTGCTCCAAGTATGTGATGACAAACTTGGCTCTCTCTAGGTTGTCCATCAAGGCTTTTATGTGAGCTTCTTTCTCTTGAATGATGATGTATTTGATAGTTTCCCTCTCCTGAGCTTCTAAATCAATAATCTCAGTGTCAAGTTGCTCAGGCTCATCGTGTTCTTCCAACTCAAACTCTCTTTCTTGTTCATCATCCAATTCTTCTTCCTGCACCTTTTCCTTCCCTTTGTTTAGTTGTTGTACCTGTACCTGTTGTGTTGATGAAGAAGGCAAAGCCCCTTCCACATCCTGTGGAGATATCATTTTCCTATGGGCTGATGAAGAAGGCAAGGTCCCTTCCACATCCTGTGGAGCAAACACTTTCCTAGCAACTGTAAACAATTTCCTTGTACCTCTTTGATATGTCAAGTATATTGGCACCTCAACAATTTTTTTCTCCTATTTACACATGACTAGAAGGCCGACCTGTTTCTTGAACCATGGATGGAGGAATTTGGGGTCCACTAAACATGTCATGAGCAATGAAAGTCTCCCAAGGGATGTTGAGGAGACTGAGATGCTGAAGAACAATAATCTTGATCAAGGAGTAGTGATAAATGATGTTCATCTGCTGAGGGTATGGCTTCTTCTGCACAAGGTAAGCCATCTTATCAATGTTTCTAAACAAAAAATTGGGGAGGTTCAACATTTTACCCTTGTAAAGTGCATGAGGAGCCTGATATGGTAAGTGTACAACCTGGAAAATCTTCCCTCACAAGTGAAATATTTGATGATAATCCTCATCAAGGGGACATACTTGTTGTCCAAAAATTTGAAGGGGAAAAGCTTGACTTGACTTCTGTACTGAGGCTTAATGTAAGGCTCATAATAATGCTCATCAAGGTCCTAAGCCTTATACCATTTCTCACCAACATTAGGAATCCTGGTGACCTCTGAAATGATTGATGGTGACACTATGAAAGTCACCCCAGTAAGAGCCACTTCATTGTTGTGCAGGTGGGCTGCAAAAAGTCTACCCAATTCATGGTGAAATTGGACTCTCTCCATTCACAAAATTCATAACATTCAAGGTGTCTAAAACATGAAACTGCCAATGGAGAGGCTTGTAGTTCTCTTAGGTTAGTTGGCTCTTCTCTTGTGATCTTGCCTCCCTTATGAGGTTTTCTATGCTACCCATTTCTCTCTGTTGAACTGTCATTTGCTGTATTCTCCTCATCATAATCATAATCTCCTCTATCCATGTTAACCAGCTTTTTAGTTTCACAATCTTAAACAATGAAGATGGGAATGAGTGGGATGCTTTAGGGTTTGTAGGGATGAGTTTTGAGTGAATTTAGGCACGTATGGGTAAATTAAGAATCATGAGGGTGAGGGAGATGGTTTTGAGAAAGATGGATAGATGAGGGAATATAGATTAGGAGAAAGGAAATGATGTAAAAAGGGTTTTAGTTATAATGATAGGTAACGGGAAAAACAAGCTACTTAGGGTTTGTAGTGGAAAACTAGGGTTGGATATTAAGAGTGAAGGAGATGTCTAAAACATTAAATGTGCCAGCTAAACATCAAGTGAAGTAGGGCCACTTACTTGTAGAGGAGGAATTTGCAAGAATTTTGGTGGAATTTTTAAGTTTGAAGTGATTTGATGGCTCACTGCCCTATGCACAGCGCATTCGCCCAGAAGCGCAACAGATGCTCCTACGCGTAGTGCCCTTGTATTTTTGCACTAGAAAAATTCTCCCTACGCATAACACACTGCCTTACATGCAGTGCCTCCTTCCCTATGCACAACACCAGGCAAATTTTTCCAGAAACACAACGTCGGTTGCCTACTCGCAACGTCGCCTCTCTTTTGTTCAAAATCACTTGAAATTTTTCCTTTCTTCTCTCCTTTGAGGTCTTTGGCTTACAAGATAAACATAATGATGTAATAATAGAATGAGAGGGTTTATATATGGGTACCATTTTGATTTTCACTTTTTGAAAACCCACTTTTCAAATGTTCTTTGTCTTTTTGATAACTCAATTTTTAATGCTCGTTCTCTTTTGCTTTTGCAGGTGGATTAGTGCTCATGCTAACTTGATTTTTTGCAGTGGTGGTTGCTAAGCAGTAGGAATAGATGCTTAGGAGCAGCTAGAAATAAATATTACATATAGAGACATAAAATTACATAAGAAAAATAAATGAAAACTAAATACTCTGTTTTCACCTCATAACATGTTTTGAGGTGAAAATTACATTAGGCTTTTAAAAGAATAACTTATGACTTTCAAGCTACCATGCTTGAGTTTATTTAGCATCCTCATGTCTTTTCTGATCATTATTGGCATTTAATCATCAAATTTTGACTTTGGTGGAACCCTAAAACCTAATGAGATCAAACCCTAAGACATAATGAAATGAACTACAGAGTAAGTATGAACCATGACTAAAAACTATATGGAAGAGGTTTAACAAGTATACTCCATGAGGGAAAATTTGAATTGAACACAACCATCAGTGGATCCATGACCTAATGGAGTGATGAAAAATTTACAGTATGGGGCTCCTACTATGCAAATGCAAAAGAATAGATTTTGGTCACTGATGGCAGTATGACAAGATTGACACTAACATTGGCTCCAATGGGGATGGTAGCTCCTTGGAGATGCCAAGAACACCGTAGACCAAGTATCCTTATCCATTGGGCATGGAGTAAAAAACTCAATCTGAAATACATGACTGAATACTGATGACTCAAAGACACAAACTGACTTTTACTCAACTAAAAATTGACTCGATACTAAAACACAACTGACAAACTGGAAAAGATGCTCAAAATGGAGCTTATTCAATAAAACCTACTCTAACTATTCCATTCATCACCTGATCAAGGGAAATGAAACAACCAATGCAACCAAGTAAGAATTATGGTTGTTATTTTAATTCTCCACAAGTGCTTGTTTATGAGAAAGAAGAGAGCACTACTGAAAGGAAACTCCCATGAAAACTTGTAAATAGATCCAAATTTTCTGAGATTGAATAATATGGATTCTCTATCTGACTCCAAAAATAATACATAAGGATCTTGAAATTCATGTGCACTGGGACTTAGCCCATCCAATGGATTACTTTGCTTCTTATCATACCATGAATGCAAACTTTCATCTGGACTTTGTGACGAGACTCCTACCAAAAATGACATAGAAACCGGCTGTCAGATCAAGTTTCTATCAATACTTTATTCAAGCTCATAGTTAGCTAATTGAGAAGGACTTTGACTGCGGATATCATCCAACACAGCAGCTATTGGATCATGAAAAACTTGAAAATACTGTTGCAACCCATTTTCTATTGGTTCCAATGAGATTGCATGATTTTCTATAGGTTTCTCATTTGAATATATACTATGCAAAATTCCCTTCAAAAACTGAAATGATTCAAAACATAATGGTATGGAATCATCTTGCATCATTTGATCATTTATTCCAGTTTCTAAGTCTTCATCTGAAACCTGTCAATCAATGGCATTCGGTGGCTACAAATCTAGATATGAGAAGTCGTGAACAAGGATTTCATTGCTCTCTAGATGGTCAAGATCAAAATTTATCGACGGTTGATTTCTGATTGCACGAAAGTGGTTTCTGATGAACTAAAATGAAGTAAAACAAAAAGGCAAAGATACTTTACTTACTTCAAAATTTCCTGCACTTTCCTCCTCACTTCCATCGATGATATGTAATGGTTGATCACTATATTCGAGTTGAAAGTGAACTTCCTCCTTCCACAAACCAGCTGTTGATTTGTCTGCAAGACTAGCTTCTATTTATGAACATAATCATCATCATACTGATCAAACTTAGGGAAATCATCAGTATAAAACACATCATCAAGCATACATATCATATCAACAGATCTCTCTTCTCCAAGATGATCTATAAAACAATCATTATCAGATCTATGAAAACTGGGATAAGAAAGAAAATGTTTTGGATCAGCCACTTGTTTTTCTTCAATCAGTGAGCCATGGTCTTGAACATCATACTCTTTCCTTGTGGTGATATTTTTCATCATCTCTTCCACTGCACTTACCAAAATGTCGAGCTTTACCTATAAATATGTCGATTCCTCTGGATCTATGTTCTTCATCTCTTCTTCCTTCAACTTTTCCCTTCTGATCAGCAAATTATCCTCTACATCTACTGCATTGTTTTGCATCTCTTCAAGTGTTGCAAGGTTCCTTTCCCTCAACTGAAACTCAATTTCCGGATCAAAGGCTTCCAAGTAGTGTAAGAAAGTGGATCCAGGAGGAGGTCTTATATTAACTGACATCGAAAAATAGACTTGGTTAAACCTAGTAGAAAATTGTTGTACTGTCTCCCCTGGCAGTCTTTTCAACTGGTTATACTTTTCTAGAATCAAGAAAGGGTTTTGTCTGACCACCCACTTGTCGAGGAAAACTTTGACAAACTACTGGAAATCTAAGATGCTCGCATCAGGAAGGGTTTTGAACCAACTCTTGACTTTGCCTTGCAAAGAAAGAGAAAAAAGCCTAATACTAACATCCTCTTCATCAACTTCAAAAAGGTCAAGAAAAGACTCAAAATTTAGTACATGTCTCTCAACAGTGATGTTGTCACATTCACCATCAAATCTTGGCAGATATAGGAAATTATTTTTAGGGAAAGCATGAGATATAGGAGGTAAAATCAAGGGCTTGTATCTATATGGAACTTTACAAGGTATAGGAGTATATAAAAAAGTTGTAGAATCAAAGTTGGTCTCTTTAGGCTCATTAGTTTGAAGACGGTCATCATAAGATTCGGATGAAGGGTCTTGATCAAGATCAAAGGAATGCGAATATTTTGTATTCACAATCTTTAAAGGGAAAGAATCAAATGCAGGTCAAGGATATTTTCTCAAAAATAATATACTATGTAAAGCCTTCTTGACATTCTCGGGAAAAAAAAAGAAATAATTTATAACAAAGAATGTAATGTATTGGATGAAATTCAAACTTGAATACCTAATCTTTGCATATTGTCCTTTCATGTTTCTACTGGTTAGCTTCATCCTCCAGTGGAGTCCTTAGATCTGATCACGAAACTAATTTGGAGTCGCCAGGTGAATAATTTCAGCCTTCCGATGTCTAATCGTTGTCCACCATCAACGATCAAAGCTAAACTTGATACATTTTGATGAGGAACATAAAACTACGTTCCCCAGTATGGTCGCCACTATGTCATCACCTAGATTTACCTCAGGCTAAAGGGAGGCAACTTCCAAGGTAACCACAAACCAAGCTTAACCTTGTAGCTAACCCTACAAGGCCAGGAGAGGGCTCTCTCCTTTAGAATCTCAGTCGAGATGACTAGATCAGGTAAGGATTTTAGGCTAGGTATAGTAGCACAAGAGTTTTGATTGGGCTTTGTTGATGTTTTGCTGGATCAGATGGAGCTGGGAAATTTAGGTCTGGGAAATTAGGTCAGAAATGCAGGGTGTTCTATGGGGCAAGGTAGGCATAGGCTTTAGCACTTTAGGCTTAATGGTTTGAGGCGTTTAAGACTGATGAGGAGCTGAGGATGGCATGTGACAATCATGGATCCTTCTCAAACAATAGAAAACATGAAATATTGAATGATTTCCCAAGGTAGAGCACTATTACAATGGATTCTACCTATCAAACTTGATAACATTCAATAAGAAGCAATGAAATGGATGATGGAATACATAAAACATGTAAACAAATGATCACAGAAGAAGAAACTATGCTAAAACTCCATACCACAGGGATCCCATAAAAATAGCTGCAAATTTGATTAATCCCCTTGCCAAACTACATACAATGATGTACAATCAAGCTCTGAGCATCCAAGTGATTCAAACCTCTACAAATGACTAAGAAAACACATGATATAGGCATCAAAACAAATCACCCTAGCCTCAAGGTTTGAACCCATGAGAGGAGGAGTTGATTCAACAAACTCTAAACAAGGAACTGGATTCTAGGCCACCTAACAATTTGACTCTAAAAGAGGGGAAACTGATTCATTGCCCTCAAAACAACCTTTAATCCAATGAATCTACCCTCTATCACTATTTACCTACCATAATTACATTCCATGACACCAATTACAATATTAAATCATCCACCATGAGAGAGAAATCATGATCATAGTCGAAAAGTAGAAAAATGGGCATCCTGAGAAAAATTTGCTCTACGCGCAGCGCCACTAGCTCAATGCGTAGCGCCACTTTCAGGTCCCTTTTTAAGGACTTCTCGTCATCCAAATTGAGCTCATGATAGCTAATTGGAAAGGTATTCAAGTTTATTTTCAGGAACACCTGTAATTTCTGCATTTGGAGCTCATTTTACCCCTCAAAACTTAATTCTTCCAAGACTGCTTTTGTGTGTCCAAAAAGTGGCAAAAAGGTCACTTTTTGGATGTTTTGGACCTTTTGGTGGACCAATTATGCTCCAAAACTTTTGAAACTTACTAGGGTGCATGTCCTCACTGCCCTGAATCTAAAAATGCAATCCATTCCTCCATTGTATGCCCCTAGGAAAAGCGCAGCGCCAGTGGCATTGCGCTTCTGGGTAGTCTTTCTGTGTATTGAATTTCAAAAGTTCACAAATGACAAAATTTTCTCAAAAAGTGCCCAAAATTAGAATGAAGCTCCACCATCACGTGCTTTGATTAGACAACGAGGCTTCAACCAACATCTTATGTATATCCTCCTCATTTTTGCCTTCTAAAGCCCTACTTAACCTAGCCTTCATCTTTTTTATTCTCATATTGCAAATCTTATTGTGGGTCATGCAGTGATATGTCGTGTGTCTAAGCATTTTGTTATCCCTGTTGGCCTTCTTAATCAACTCCTCAAGATGTAGATTGACTCTTTCAAGCCAAGTCTCCCTATCCTTTTCAATTTCTTTCTCGATAAGAATCAAAGTGACAAGAGCCTCTTTGTCACTTTGCCTCTTTGATTTTAGTACTTCTAGCTCCATGAGGACTTGTTTGTCACTCAATTTTTTGTTCTCCTACTCCAAGTATGTTATGACAAACTTGGCTCTCTCTAGGTTGTCTATCAAGGCTTGTATCTGAGCTTCCTTCTCTTGAATGATGATGTCTTAGATATTTTCCCTCTCATGAGCTTCTGAATCAATTATCTCAGTGTCAAGCTGCTCAGGCTCATCATGTTCTTCCAACTCAAACTATCTTTCTTGCTCATCATCCAAGTCTTGTTCTTGCACCTTTTCCTTCCCTTTGTTCAGCTGTTGTACCTATACCTGTTGTGTCGATGAAGAAGGAAAATTCCCTTCCACATCTTGTGGAGATAGCATTTGCCTATGGGCTGATGAAGAAGGCAAGGTCCCTTCCACATCCTGTGAAGCAAACACTTTCCTAGCAGCTGCAAACAATTTCTTTGTACCTCTTTGATATGTCAAGTATACTGGCACCTTAGCAATTTTTGTCTCCTTGGTTTCTTCTCCTATTTCCACATGACTAGAAGGTCCACCTGTTTCTTGAACCATGGATGAAGGAATTTGGGATCCCCTAAACATGTCATGAGCAATGAGAGTCTCCCAAGGGATGTTGAGGAGACTGAGATGGTGAAGAACAATAATCTTGATCAAAGAGTAGTGATAAATGTTGTTCATTTGCTGAGGATATGGCTTCTGTTGCACAAGGTAAGCCATCTTATCAATGTTTCTAAACAAAAAGTATGGGAGGTTCAACATTTTTCCCTTGTAAAGTGCATGAAGAGCCTAATACGGTAAGTGTACAACCTAGAAAATCTGCCCTCACAAGTGAAATATTTGATGATGATCCTCATCAATGGGACATACCTATTCTCCAGAAATTTGAAAGGGAAAAGCCTCTTCACTTGAATTTTGTGCTGAGGTTTAATGTAAGGCTCATAATAATGCTCATCAAGGTCTTGAGCCTTATACCATTTCTCACCAACATTAGGAATCCTGGTGGCCTCTGAAGTGATTGATGGTGACACTGTGAAAGTCACCCCAGCAAGAGTCACTTCATTGTTGTGCAGGTGGGCTACAAAAATTCTACCCAGTTCATGATGAAATTGGACTCTCTCCACTAGTTCACAAAATTTACAACATTCAAGGTGTCTAAAACATGAAACTGCCAATGGAGAGGATTGTAGTTCTCTTAGGTTAATTGGCTCTTCTCTTGTGATATTTCCTCCCTTATGAGGTTTTCTATGCTGCCTATTTCTCTCTGCTGAAATGTCACTTGTTGTATTCTCCTCATCATAATCATAATCTACTCTATCCATGTTAACCAGCTTTTTATTTGCACAATCTTAGACAATGAACATGGGAATGAGTGGGATGATTTAGGGTTTGTAGGGATGAGTTTTGAGTGAATTTAGGAACTTATGGGTAAATTATGAATCATGAGGGTGAGAAGAGGGTCTTGAGAATGATGGATAGATGAGGGAATACAGATTAGGGGAAAGGAAAAGATGTAAAAAGGGTTTTAGTTATAATGATAGGTAATGGGAAACATAAGCTACTTAGGGTTTGTAGTGGAAAACTAGGGTTTGATATTAAGAGTGAAGGAGATATCTAAAACATTAAATGTGCAAGCTAAACATCAAGTGAAGTAGGGCCACTTACTTGTAGAGGAGGAATTTGCAAGAAATTTGGTGGAATTTTGAAGTTTGAAGTGATTTGATGGATCATTACCCTACGCGCAACGCACTCACCCAGAAGCACAACGCCTGCTCTTACGCATAGCTCCCTTGTATTTTTGCACTGGAAAAATTCTTCTTACGTCCAGCGCACTTCCCTACTCACAGTACCTCCTTCCCTACGCGTAGCGCTGGACAAATTTCTCCAAAAACGCAGTGTCGGTTGCCTACGCGTAGTGCCGCCTCTCTTTTGATCAAAATCACTTGAAATTTTTCCTTTCTTCTCTCCTTTGAGGTCTTTGGATTGCAAGATAAACATAATGATGTAATAATAGAACGAGATGGTTTATATATGGGTACCATTTTGATTTTCACTTTTGGAAACCCACTTTTCAAATGTTATTTGTCTTTTTGATAACTCAGTTTTTAATGCTTGTTCTCTTTTGCTTTTGCAGGTGGATTAGTGCTCATGCTAACTTGATTTTTTGTAGTGGCGGTTGTTAGGCAGTAGGAATATATGCTTAGGAGCAGTTGGGAATCAATATTACATATAGATACATAAAGTTACACAAGAGAAATAATTGAAAACTAAATAATCTGTTTTCACCTCAAAACATGTTTTGAGGTGAAAAATACAACTTATGACTTTCAAGCTACCATGCTTGAGTTTATTTAGCATCCTCATGTCTTTGCTGATCATTATAGGCATTTGATCATCAAATTTTGACTTTGGTGGAACCCTAAAAACTAATGATACCAAACCCTATGACCTAATGAAATGAACTGCATAGTAAGTATGAACCATGACTAAACACTATATGGAAGAGGATCAACAAGTACACTCCATGAGGGAAAAACTGAAGTGAACACAATTATCAGTGGATCCATGACCTAATGGAGTGATGAAAAATTTACAATATGGGACTCCTACTATGAAAATGCAAAAGAGCAGATTTTGATCACTGATGGTAGTATGACAAGACTGACACTAACACTGTTGACCAGGTAATATGTTGTCTCCACCACCTCTGCCAGAATTCCTGTCCTAACCTGGCATCACTGAGCATGCTTCTTGCCCTTTCCATCAATGTCTTGTTCATTCTTTCTGCAACTCCATTTTGTTGAGGTGTATATGGAGTAGTCTTTTGTCATGTTGTACCACACTACTTACATCAAAACTCTCCACCGTTATCTGTCCTCGGCACCTTTATCTTCTTCTCTGTCTGGTTTTCCACCAGAGCCTTGAATTCTTTAAACCTGTCAAAGACTTCAAAGTTCTTCTTAAGGAAATATATCCATGTATTCCTTGAGAAGTCATCTATAAATGATACATAGTACACAAACTTACCCAGTGATGGAACCTTCACAGGTCCAAACACATCACTATGCATAAGCTCTAATATATGTTTCACCCTCTTACCACCAGAGGGGAAACTCACCCGATTATGCTTCCCGTATACAAAATTTTCACGAAAATCAAAATCCAGAGAGTTATTACTCATACCTTCTACCATGCCTTTACCTTGAAGTAATCGAAGGCCCTTCTCTCCAATATGTACAAGCCTTTGATCCCACAACATGGTCTTCTCTCTAGAGACCACTAGATTTTTTGCTCCACTTTCAGGAACCACAGAACTGTTACACCCATCAACAATAGTGGTACCTTGCAGCTTATACAAAGTTCCAATCTGAACTCCCTGCATCAATACCAATGCTCCTCGAACCATCTTGCAAGTGTCCTTCTCGAACATTGTTTTTACACCTACATCATCCAACTTGCTTATAGAAATCAGATTTTTGGGCCGATGCAGGAATATGCAGAACACTTAGAAGTGTTCTAACCCTTCCATCTTGCAACTTCAACTTTACTTTTCCATGACCAACAATTCTAGACTTCCTATCATCCCCTAAGAATACATCACCACCACCATATTTTTCATACTCACAGAACCACTCTCTATGGGGAGTGAAGTGAAAGGATGCACCTGAGTCGATCAACCATGCCTCATGATCTACATGTGTACTTGAAGAAGCCAAGTACACATCCCCACCTTCATCTGAGGTGGTTTTCACCTCTGCAGAAGGAGCATCATTAGATCCCTTTCCTTTATCAGGAGCTTTAGATTTACACTCCCTTTTGAAGTGCCCTTCCTTTCCGCATTTCCAGCACACCACCTTTGTAGGTTTTCCTGGAGATTTAGATCTCCCACTCGATGACTTATTTTTGTTTCTGTTCTGGGACCGTCCTCGTACAAACAAGGCATCACCATTCTGGTTGTCCATATTTTTTCGTCTCATCTCCTCCGTCAGCAAGGCTGAGACTATTTCATCAAACTGCAAGGTAGTTGCATTGCTACATATTGCAATAACTAGACTATCCCACGAATCTGGTAGCGAACACAACAAACTAATGCACATATCTTCCTCTAAAATTTTAATATCAACAGATGTTAACTAACTTACAATAGTATTAAATGTGTTTAGATGCTTTGTCACTGAGTGTCCATCTTTCATCCTTAGGTTATATAGCTTTTTCTGTAGGAACAGTTTATTCACCAGAGACTTAGATTGGTACAAAGTCCCTAACTTGTCCCACAAAGCCTTCGTCATAGCTTCCCCTAATACATCCAGCAATACTGAATCTAAGACACACAATCGTATTGTGCTCTTTGCCTTCCGATCCAACTTCTTCCATTCTTCATCGGTCACTCCCATTGGTTTAGTACCCGGATCTACCTTGATCCACTAATCTTTATCCACCAACAAATCTTCCATATTGAGTTTCCAAAACTCAAAACTCTGATCCTCCATTAAATTTCTCGATCTCTATCTTTCCACTGCTCGTCATCTTCTTTTACCACTAGAATCAATCTCACAGATCTCCCACTAGACAGGGTCTACCACAGGCCCGAGCAAAACTCTCAGCAACAAAGGCATCCCATTGAAGCCAAAAAAGCTCTGATACCAAATGTAGGTTTTAACCCCATACATAAATTACCTACATACGAATTCTAGAACACATAAAATAAACAATGCGAGAGCATAACACGTAAAACACATATACACAAAGATTTTCCCCTGGATCCCAAAACTGGGACTACCAGCTTGATTTTTCATTATATTCCTTTCAACGTTACAATACATATTTATACATTCCTAAGCATCCAATACCATGGACCAAAAACCATCGCATCCAAAACCATGGACTGAAAACCATCGTGTCCAAAACCATGTGCGAAAAGCATGCACACAACCACAGGTAGGTCCACCCAACCTAACGTAGGGTCCAAAACCAAAATTTTCCAGGGTGCTGCCCCAAACCCTATAGAGTGGGGTTACCTTCACCCCTCAAACCCCCTATGACTCCCCCCACTACACAATCGGCACAACCAAGAGGGGGGCTCCACCCCCCTTCTAACCCCCTGGTTAACTACGTGGCTAGATGTGGAAAGAATATAACACAACCCAACATTTTCATCTTGAATACAAAAAATATTATTTTCAAGCACCTTAATAATCTTTATGACTATTCGAGTTTTTTTTCTAAAATGTCCAATACCCTCAACTTTGTCGTTTCCTTTTATTTTAGGAACTTGATCATTTTTTTGGCCTTTGGCACCTCGTTCTGGATCTATTCTTTACATCTATAAATGGCCATTTTAAACCCTATGACTTGAATATTTTGCAGCCCAATAATGTTGATGCATTCCCATATAGCACAAATTTATAGGATAATCCAAATAATTTGTCTAGCTTATATTAGGGACACATTACCCTTGAACCTGACCTTTAATTTTTTAATTTCATCATGTGCCTCTTTATACTTATTCGACCACTTAGTATTGTCTTCATTATCCATATTCACTATTTTTTCTTTTTCTTTCAACTATGCCTTGTTAAGATACAAATCATCTTGAGTCTTCTTCAATTCATCCTCTAAAATTTTTAGCTCAGTTGTCAGTCTTGTCAACTTCTCTGCAGGGTCTTCTGATTCATTTGAAATAACAACAGTACAAACATTTTTTTGCATAATTTTTTCCAATTCTTTTACCTTTTCTTGAAGAATCACAACTTCTTTGTTTCTTTCCATCAATTGTGTCATTAGATGTTCCTTATCTTTTTCTACATGATCTAGATCAACTGTTTGAGAATGTTCTATCTCAGGCATTTTCAATTTTTTCCTTAGATATTTCATTTCAGACTCTATATTCTCCATTAGGGATTTGATGGCCTCCTTATATTTTGGATTAACTCCCAACTTAATAATCAACTTCTTGAATTCTTCATTCTGTAAATGTAAAGCTCTAGAATTGGATTTTTCTTGGTTGATTGTAGTTGAAGCATTTTCAAGATTTTTTTTTTGCCACACTGACTATTAAGAAACTCTTACTCAAATCACTATATAACATCTCTCTGGCTTGCTTATCTAGATTTATTTTTTCATGTAATGGAATATTAGCCACATTCAAGGATAACTCTACAGTTTTAAACTCAGACCCAGAAGGAATAGATTGAACAGTAGGATGCAATGGAGAAAGCTTCAACTCATTTCTTTCTAAATACATAGTTGAGAGAAATCTTGTTTGATAGGAAGATGATGTTTTCATTTCTAACTGAGATGCCATAAATTCTTTACTTTTTCCTTATTTTCTTCAATTATTTGATAATCCTTCAATGTTATTTCCATTATAGAAGAAGTCTCTTCAGTTGTAGGCACTGTTAATTCTATTGAAACAGAAGAGGTGGTATATTCAGGGCTCCCCAAATGCACATGGAAACCTAGTTGATTAGAAGACTCTTCTCTTAGTTTTGCTTTTACTTATTATTCATCTCCTACTTGTATTTTTATTTTCTTTTGAGGTTTCAAATCCTCCATTGTAACATATTTTTTCTTAGCAAGATTATTTTTTTATATTTCTCTCCTTCACTGTAAGGGTCTCAATATTTATTCTTGTTGTGCTGGACTAATTATCCAGGTATCCTTATTTTCCATATTTTCAAGTTTTGGCTTGATGTCATGGATATAAGGTGTAGCATTAATATCAGTTCTTCTATAATGAATTACATGATATGGATCATATTTCCACTTCTCACCAACATCAAAATTAAATTATTTCATCATTTGCTCAAGTTGTTGGAGGGCATGCCTGGTACTTAAAATGAAAGGGCCTACTTTCAACTTGAATATGGATCCCTTATGTGCTGGAACAAAATGAGTCGTATTTTCATGAAGGATATGTCTTTTAAATTCAAGAGCAAATACCCTCATTGGTAAGAAAGTTGGTAAGCAATATGGGGGTACTTCAACTCCATATATCCTTATTTATGTATACTCGTAAAAAAAAATCCAAACTACTACTTTAGTATCTTTACTAAGATGTAATAATTATTTCTCTTTAGGTAGAATTCTTGGTGGCTGATCATTGTTCAAGATAGTATAAGAGGTAGCCATAAATTTAGATAAAAAGTAAGTAAAACCCTCAATTTCTTGTTTCCTTCTAACAACATTTGTCCACTCCACCACATATCTTCTTTGACCCTTGGAATTCAATGTGCTCAAACTAGGATAGTTGAATTTATCAGCATGTGCATATAAAAACGGGTGGGCCAAAATAGAACGATGTATGAAATAACCAAACAATTGAAAAATTTTAAATTGAAATTTGATTAACTTGACCGGGTAGGAAGGAATATCTAAAATGTTGTCTAGTTGTAGAATAATATTTAGAGATCCTAAGGCCCCTTCATTTACAGTCGTTGTATCATCTTCACCCAATAGAGATAAAATTATGGCTAAAATAGATTGTGCATCTTCATAAAATAGAGAAATAGGGTAAGTTTAAATTGATGGAGGAATTTGAACATTAGTCTATGTTAGGGTCCTATAATAATAGGATTCATAATTTTGAATTGTTTGTGGTTAGTCTTGTAACATTATACATACCTTTGCTTTTCTGCAAAAGTTTTCCATATTAAAAAATTAAAAATGTAAAGAGGGTATGTCCTAAGAGAAATATAAAAAGGACAAAAAGAATAAGAAAAGTGAAAAAAGTGAAAAAAAAATATGAACCCCAAACAAAAATAGATCATCAAAGTGTGCAAGTCTAAGCGCCACTACTTTTTACTTTATTATACAAAATAATAGTTGTGTGCAGCTTGTCATAAATGCCATAACCCATGATAGTCAAATTGTTTAATCTTGACTGGTTCATGCTTTAAAATTCATGTTTATAGATAGAGAATAAAGATCTAGCCAAATTGTTTAATCTTGGTAGATCAGTAGTTAGGAAGAGAAATAAAATGTGCTCATAAGCTTAATCTAAGCCATTGGAAGATATAAGGTTAGAATTAGATAGTTTATTTTTCAAAATAAAAGGAAAGAAAGGGTTTGCTAGCTT
This sequence comes from Pinus taeda, assembly GCA_000404065.3. Lineage (NCBI taxonomy): Eukaryota > Viridiplantae > Streptophyta > Pinopsida > Pinales > Pinaceae > Pinus > Pinus taeda. The sequence continues at coordinate 240,057 of APFE030933195.1, forward strand.
AAATGCACCTAATAAAGTGAAGAAAAGATGTTAGGGTAGGTAAAGGGTAAGTAGAAGAAAGGTTGTAGAAGTACAAAGTTGATTGAAGCAAAAGCATATTTATCATGCTTAATCCTATGTTTTAGTGTGCAGGAGCAGTTATGAGAGTGAAAAGATGTTACAAGCTGATTTGGTTAACTTCCCCTCATTTCATTTCACCCCCCACTACATACTTAATAATTTCCCCGTTATCCCATCATTTCCTAAGAAAATACCCTTTCCCTTCATTTTGACCTTTACCCCTTGGTTTCACACATTTCCCTAGCAAATTACCCTCCAAAGGTAATTTTCCTACCCAAAACCCCTTTTCCCTACTGTGAAACCCATTCCCCTTTGAAAAAATCATTTTCCCCTTATTAATTCCCTATTTCACCTAAAAAAACCCATAGAAACCATTATCCTAAGTTTAAATCCCCCCCCCCGCATTACTTTATTAACTCTGCCATTCATACATTTCCCGACATAATCCCTTTTAGCGCATAAAACCCCTTTACTCTAAATTTTCTCTCCCTCTCACTTTATTTAAATTAACTACACATCACTTCTCCCGATATAATCCTTTTTAACCCACTCCCTCGGTGCAGTTAATAAACCCCACCAGACTTAAACTTCGGTCCCACTCCTTAAACCTACGTATTATACTTTTAACCCACACCACTTATTCATTAAATAATTACAAATTAAGTGTAATGATACCCTCGGCCCCACTAATCTCCGGCTGGCTGCCCTTCGTGCATCTTGACCACGCGATAGCCATTAGATCTATCACCCCCAGATCTAACGACGCACATCCATATCTTGTTCATTTCTTTTCTGGGCCTTAAAGGCCCAAGAGCACGCGAGATTCATGGTTTTTCTTAGGCTCCTTTTGGCTACGTGGTAGCTCCATGCTAACTCACGTTCTCTCATGAAAATATCGCCTGGTGGCCAAAAGCAATGCGATGAGCCTTAATACCACCTCCCCACTAAATCTGAAACCACTCACTATTCATATTATGAATTTCTGCGCCAAATTTATCCATTGCACATTAAAATGCCAAAGACACTCATTTTCTCTCTTTTCACTTGTTTTTCACTAAAAACCCTCCTTAGCCATTTACGCCACCCTGAGCCTCTGCAGCCAAATTTCACCATGGATTACCTCCTGAACACCTTCCAGACTCCATCCACAATTATTCTCAATTCAAATACAACCTTCGGTCATCTCCTCTCAGACCTAGATTTTATTAATGAATTGTTGTATTTTGCAGGTGATTAACAAAACAGGAGCTTGGATAAATAGTTTTGACACTTGTCACAAAATTTGTTTACTCCAAGATTCGAAAGGAAATCTATTCAAAATCCTTTATTTAGAAGAAGAAGACAATTATCACAGAGAAAAAGAAATCATTCACACAAAGACAGTCAATGTTAAAACATACAATTTACACAGAAAAAAAGTTAAAAGACTGAACAGAGGAGGTAGACAGAGCATACAGTTTAAAGACAAACAAATCAAACATACAAAAAGATAATCAATATCCAACAACCAGATGTTGATACATAGGAAAAACTAAATGATTTCCTGTTGAAATACATAGTAAAAGTTTGAAATGTACAGTAAAAGTAAAAAGCACAATAAAGGATATTGACAAGTCAGCAAGGTTAAAGTGTATCAGATGAAAGGTCATAAGTAAATATGATATCTAGCGTGAAGACCAAACAACCAAGCAGCTTAAAAGGCAAAAAATCAGAGACTAATGAAGAAAGGATGAAATTCCTCTAACGTATAGAGTAGGATGGTAGCCATGACACAAATTATGGAAATTGATCAACACAAGGGATGATAATGTAGTATAACCCTGATTGTACAATGCAAAAAGGATACTTTTCATTTTGAAAATGACCACAAATATGAAAACAGGTTTCTACAAATTCAAGAGGGCATAAATAATCATGCACTTCAGGTTATTTATCCATTAGTGGAAAATGAGAACGAATTTTACCACTAATGGGTTTTTGGGCGGGTTTCTAGAAGTTTTTCATTTTAATCATTTTTAGGAAAAAATAGAACGAGACTTAGGCTAACGAACTACCTAGTTAGCACGATGATGACGTGGAAAATTGGTGTGAAGTCTTTGAATATGACCTAGTTGTTGGTTGATGGGAGCTCCTGAAGGATAGAGTGAACAAAATGAAAGGGACAAGTAGAAGACCCCTTTTAAAACTTATTGTACTGAGTAGGAAAAATGATGTTGAAATGTGTGCTGGAAAGGTTACATGGCATATGGAATGACGTGGAAGGTGATAAGGTATGGGATGGTGAGATGGAATGATGAGTGCGCACTAAATCACTTAATCACGCTTGCTTTTCGTGTACATCCTTCATCATCAGTAGTTTTTTGAAATCTATTTACGCTTATGGGGGATCTGCTTAGTGGTTTGTGGGAAATGTTGGGTACCCCCCAGAATGAATCTCCACCATTGATGTCTCGATTAGTATTTTTGCTAATCCATATTCCAGTGGTTCTCCTCACTTTATTCTCCGAGAATGTTGTGCTTTTGGAACTCTTTTATGAACGTGGAATTGTTTGAATGTACGTGGATCTGCTCCAAAATCACATGCTAATTATCCCTTTAATATTTATTATATGTGGACTCACTTTTGTAAATTTGTGGTACAATAGACGAAAAAATTGAGACAACGAATTAATTTCTAATTTTTATTTATTTTTTAATTCCATCTTTGTTGGTATTGCAAATCCAATATAATAGTCACAAAACCTGGGGTTGTCACAATTTCCATGCCATAACGTTGCAATTTTTTCACCTGAATGTCATAATTTCCACAATTCAATGTCATTCTTTCCATGTCTAACCATCAAAATATCCACACATAAATGTCGCAATTCCCACGCTTAGATGTTGAAATTGTGTCACATAATTTTTCACAATTCCTACACAGAGAAGGTCACAATTCCTTCGTATAGATGTTGCAATTTCATAGCATGAATGTCACAACTCCTACGCAAATAACATTGCAATTCCCTTGCATGTTTGTCACAATTACCACATTGGAACATCGTTATTGCAATGGATGTTTCGATGGCACAAAGAGGTGTCCTCAAATGAGATGTGACGATGATTTCCGTCACAATAATGACAACAATATTTGTGACTCCAATGGCAATTGAAATTGTGACGATAGAGAGGGTGTCAAAAATACGATTATAAAATGTTCCATGTCTTGTGGAAGCTCTTTTTTGTCATTATAGCTATGAATGTTCGTCACACGACAGATGAATAGTCATCGCAATTTAGTGCTATATGTAGTAGTGAAAATATACAATAGACCCAAGTGTTACATTATGAGAACATGGCTTTCAAATATCGAACATGTTTCTAAACGGGAAATTTGCAGAATTCATGCCCATTGGAAAAAAGGACTCCAAAAAAGAAAAAGGGGTGGTATCAAAATTGAAAATGATGGCAGCCCTCTGATACTTACCTCTAAGAAGAAGAAATGGAATAAACCATGGAGAATAAACCAATCCAAACAAAAGAGGATTCAACCATCCAAAAAATCATAGAATCCCAATTGCAAAATGATATTGAACCATGAGAGATCTAGGTACAAAAATAGTAGGAAAATGAAGTACATTCAGAATATGGGATGGGGAGCACAAAGAGAGCACATGTTTCAGAGAGATCTAACTTAGACAAAGAATATCCATTGAATACATCTGGATGTGAGTTGGTTATGGTTCTTTTTGATACGACATCAAGGGGTTGGAAAAAAATGCAGAAAAAGAAAAGCAAAATGAGAAGTTAAGTGATTATCATCACAATTAAACTTCGCATGTTTTCATTTGTAAATCATTTGCAATTTTTTATCTTTGGCTTAAATCCTCAAGGAGTATATACCCGAATGCTTTAAACATATGTAGAATGTAATTTTTTCTTTATTTTCATGATTAATAAAATCACAGGTGTTTTCCTTCCAGGAAAACAAAAAAACAAAAAAACAAAACAAAATTACAAAAAAAAACTAACTATGTAACTATGTTAACTATTTATTTATATAATCTAACTAATATATAGTATTATATATTCCTATATTGTTATGTGTAAATCGTGATTGCTTCCAAACAAAGAAGGAATAATAATTAAAATATTCAAGAAATAGTTCACCAAATCAAGTAATGAATTCAATCAAATAAATATCTTATCTATTTCAAATAAATAGTTATTTGAAACAATAGATAATGTATTATGTACCTATTGAAGGCTCGAAATGTCTGCCTCAACATCAAGGAAAACCACCCGGTCGAGACCTTATAGAAGGTCCTTTTCCGTTTGGATTGGTGGCTCCGACTGGGTTTTATGGGACCACTTTTTCTTGATATAAAATAAGAAAATGGATGAAGTATATAGACGTGAGACTTATTGTTAATGAAGGTTGTCATTAATGTCAATATGGTAGTGTTTGTGATGGAAAATTCTTGTGACCATAATGTTCCCCATGGAGGACACATGAAATGAATACAACATATGGATTAAATATATATATATATATAGACATAATATAAGAAGTAGACCCAAGGAAGAAAGCCAAGGAGAAGCAAATTTGTGAAGTAACAGGAGCAAGAAGCCAAGGAGGAAAGAATCAAAGAGTAGCCATTGAAAATCACAGAGAAGCCATAGGAAATCCAAACCAAGAGTAAGAGTCTTTTACAATCTATTATTTTTTAAATATCGCATATGCTCAAGAGTAAGAGCCATATCGGAGATATCGCATGAAATATCAGAGAAATATCGAAGGAGTTAACATATTAGAGGAATTAACATATTGGAGGAGCTAACATATCAAAGGAGTATTGCAGATTATCAGAAGAGTTAAGATATTGAAAGAGCTAAGGAGCATCCGAGTAATAAGCCGTGGAAAATCTTTAAATTCCAAAACGCATCGAAGAAAACATATCGGCAGTTATATTATATGCCACTGCTCAAAATCCCCGATTGTGATATGTAACATGGACCCGATATCCCCATTACAGTATGTCTTGATATTACATCAAATCCTTCACATTGGAAGTCTCTTTAAAGCCTTGCCACATTGAAATCTACCGATTGCAATATGTACTACAGACCCAATCATTTTATGGTAACAGCTCTATTGAAATATCGCATCCACTGCATTGCAAGCTTTAAATCCTTATCACGTCGAAACCTTGATTGTGATAGTATTGTAGACCCGTTGCACCATTATAATGCGTCCTAAAGAAATATCACATCCGTTGCATATCGCAAGTCTTGAAGAGATGTCACAATGGAAAACCACCGCTTGAGATAAAATTGTGGACCTGGTGGATTTATTAATAATTGTTTAATATCACATCGCATCTGCTCTGTCGGAAATAGGGGCATCGACAATGTTTTATCGTGAAGCCAAAGGGTTGCGATTGTGGGAGTTTTATGAAGTTGTGATTGTGATTTAAGCAGTAACATGGCATGTGGGATCGCCAAACATCTATTATAATGTGAATGTTCGTAAGCAGGTTTATGATATATTTGTAATGTGCGACCCCTTACACAAGTCAGCCTCTCCTCCAATGAATATGTATTTTCGGTATTGATGAGATTCATAAATATATAAGTTAAACACTCCACCTCGAGAACTGAATTGAGCTCAGGCATCTATCACAGAGAAGAAGGAGTAGAAGAAAGAAAAGATGAAGGTTGAGCGAGCGAAAGAGGAAGCCGAAGATCGAGCTAGCATAGAAGGAATCTGAAGGTCCAGCAGAAGAAGAAGGAAGCCAAAGGTCAAGCATTATGTTGACTGGGTTATTCATTGAAAGGATCAGACCTAGAATGAATCCACAGAACTGCAGCCCATAATTTGTTAAAAAGACTGCATAGACTGGGTCGTTTTAATTGAATACACAACCTACAGCTGCAACAGTCACTCCTTTGAAGCAGTTACTCCTGAAGCCTCACTCTTGAAATAATTACTGCGACAGTTAGGATAGAGGGTTGAAACAGAGAGTTGACTTTGTGCAGAGCTTAGTGCATTTCATTGTAGACACATTGAAGTTGTGTGGAGACTATTGAAGACCATGATGTATTAGTCATCATGATGTGACTTGGAGATTTTTCTTGCGTATAATGAAGATAAATGGTGATACCTTCAATGAGACAAGGTTTTCATTAATGATGTAGCATGGAGACTACAGTGAAGTTGTGACAGAATTCAGTGAAGAAGATTTTGGGAGTCGTGAATTATTCTAAAACATATCTAGACAAAGTATAGCAGTGGGTTGGAGCCCAGAGGGTTGGTGCCCTGAAGGTTTGAGCCTTGAACAAGCAAGGTAGGTGCCTTGAAGGACAGTGATGGAGCCATAGAGGATCGGTGTCCTCAAGAAACTAGGTCAGACCCTGTACCAGAGAAGGGTTGGTGCCCTAGGGGTTGGAGCCTCTAAATGCAAGGTTTATGCCTTGAGAAGATATCATTGGTTCTCTAGAGGTTGGAGCCTCACAAAAGACCAAGTTGGTGCTTGGAAACAAGTTGGAGCCTAGGGAATTGAAGATCAGTGTCTTCATCAAGGGTTGGAGCTCTGTATATTTTACTTGATTCATTATAAAGATTATATTATTAAAAGAATTTATTCATATTGCTCATTTTGTGTTCTAAATATAATTGATTTAAATGGTACAAATAAAAAATTAAAAGGAATATTGATTCACCTCCCCCTCAGTATTTCCAACAATTGGTTTCAGAGCTAGTACCTTCACTCAAAGCCTAACATCTTGAAGGTTGATCAATTAAAACAAAAATGGTGAAGCCAATGAAGAAAGTCTTCAATCCTCCTAAATATGTGTCTCCCTCAACCACCGAAGTTGAAATCAATAAATTTGTGAAGGCTCCATTGTTCAATGGAAACTTTGATATGTGGGAACCAAGAATGAGGAATTTTTTGAAGACTCAAGGCATTGAAGTCTAGAAATCAGTGATTGTTGATAGCATGATGGATGGAGAATCCAAGGAGTACAATGCAAAAGGGATGAAGGAAATCTTGAACAGGCTACCAGATTCTCTAAAGGACAATTTAGAAGCAAAGGGTATATGGGACAAACTTCATGACATTCACTCAAAAGGAGCATTGACCATGACCACTAGTCAAGAAGATGATGGAAAGAAAGAAGTAAATCCAGAACCCATCATGGAAGCTGAAAATAAGAATGAAGACATCAAGGCTAAAGAAGACCTAGAAGATGAAAAGAATGAAAAAGATTTTGAAGAATATCTCCTCACTAAACTTATGGTTGCCATGGAATAGATTATCAATTTGAAAAACGAAAACGAGAAACTTAAGAAGAAAGAACTAGCTGGTGAGCAAGACCAAACAAGGAAGGAAGTTGACCTTGTCAAGCTTCAAGTACAATAAAGGGATGAAGAGCTTGCCGAGCTTAAGGAGGAATTTCATCAAAAAAAAAGAAAGCATCATGAAGAATTAATATCCATGACAAATCAATTGGATAAGGCAAAGAAATGATAAGATACCTTGTCAATCTACCTTGAACAAAGGCAGAAAATCTTAAAAAAACCTGAAGCATAGATTGGTCAATATAAGGAAGAGGTCTACTATCTTAAAACTCAACTAGAAGAAGCAAAAAGCTCGTACAAGGAGCTGAGAAGAAAATGGAAGCATTGGCAATCATATAAGGACAAGTTGATGAAGCAGAAGAGGAGAAAAACACCATGATATGACAACTAAAAGAAAAAGATGAAGAAATTGTTAAACTAAAATCTAACCTCAACATTCTCAAGGTCGAAACATGTAAAGCTACAAGAATCATGGAAGAAATGGAGAGTATTCTAGCTAAGGAAAATGAAGAAATTTTCATAATGAAATCAGATATCATCTCCCTTAAAACAGAAGCAAATGAAGCAACTTATATTAAGGAAGATATTGAGAAACAACTTGCTAAGAAAAATAATGATTGTGAAATATTGGAAGAAGAAATTGTCTCCCTCGGGAAAAAGGTTGAAGGAATGGACAAAATCTTGAAGAGTTCTCAAGCCTTGGATGACATGCTCAGGCATCAAAGATCCCCGTTTGATAAATCACGCCTTGGCTATGAAGGAGAATCCTTAAGAAAGAATCATAATGCTTCAAACAACAAGGATGTGAGGAAGCTAGAAAGAAATTTCGATGCTCCCAATTCTAGCAAAGCCAAGGATAAGAGTCAAGTCAACAATGAAGGAAGTCTCGTTCCAAGAAGAAATGCAGATGGTGTCAAGGATGCAAGAAGCAATGGTTATAATCAAAGGAACTCAAGGCATAAATACTTCAAAAGTACATCAAGGAAATCTCCATCTCTCAGGTACCGGAATTTATTTCTTGGTTATTGTTATGCTTGTACAAACTTTGGACACATCGAAAAATATTGTACGGCATATCACAAAGATAGATATTTTGGTCCCCGAAAATCTCCAAGAAGAAATTTTTCAAGAAATCATGAATTTTTATTCACGAACAACATATAATGCTTCAAGTTTCGTAAAATTTGTCATATGGAACGTGATTGTAACTTGATTTAAGCTCCTACACAAGCTAGATCCATGAGAGAGAAGAAAGTTATAAAAGTATGGAGAAAGAAGCAAACTTGATCCGAAAATCTTTTGAACACTCCCTCCAACAACACATGTTGTTGACTTGATGAAGATATCCATGATATTTCGAGTTTTTTATAATGGGATTCTACCAAAAGGAGACCATGCAAACACTTATGGGGAGCTCGTGATTCTTGATCATTTTTGTAGAAGTTATCCGTGAAAGGGTCCCTATGAAATCCTTGATGAGCTATATTAACAATCATTCATTGATAGATCATTTCTCAGGAACACTCCTTAGAAATAACATGATCTCTTATATATCCATTAGACTGTTGTTGAAGATGTTTTCCACTTGATCACTAAGTAGAAATTGGATCAGCAGAGAAGGCCATCTAATGCTAAAGAAATGGGGTAAAGAACTATGTTGTTGTTATTACAGAAGTTGAATGTCTCGACTTAGGGATATGATGTAAAAACAGGTAAATTATGGACACAATAGAGGAAACCTCCAAACAAACAGATACGTTTGGGAATGGAGCTTGAAGTAAGAGCAGTTGGCAGCATCTAACATAATTGAAGCATTGCAAAAATTTGTCAATAAGTATAAAGAATTTAAAATACAGTCACTGATTGGATATCAAAATCTGCTAGTGGAGATAACTTGCAGGAACTTTTACTAGAACACAAGGAAAAATGGCTCATCAAAAGGACTATAGAAAGGAGAATATTGTGCAGTCGAATATAACTCAGGTTGATATTGGTCACCTAGAAAAATAGCAACAGTGAGGCACAACCTCTCACCATTTCATCCAAATGTAATGATGTTGAAATGTTGGATGGCAGTGACTTAAGGAGAAGCACATAGATACAGAGGAACTCTAATGTAAACAAAGATAGCAAGAAATAAAATTTCAATGGAATCTTCTCTTGATTTGGACTATGAATACCTCTTAATTCTGACTATGGAGACAATAGAATACGGATTGTAGAAGCATAAAAACTTGGACTTGAACATTTGATGTGTGGCTATTTGGAATCTGTTTGGGAGCATTGAAGAGGAGCATCTTTAAGCATTGTTGAAGCCATGATAAAGTAGTTTTTGAGACAAGAAGAAGGGATAATGTGCTAGCTAATGATAAGGCAACAATCTTTCTATCTTGAGTAAAAAGAAAAACACTATGACAGGGGGAGTAACATACCCATGAAGATCTACTATTCATGAAGAAGAGAAGTAGCTTGATAGGGAGAGTACTTAGACACCCCATTTTCCATTGATGTCAAAGGGGGAGAGAATCTTGAAAGCGAAAGAATATTTCCATCAATGACAAAGGGGGAGATTGTTAATCAAGGTTGTCATTATTGTCAATATGGCAGTGTTTGTGATGGAAAATTCTTGTGATCATAATGTTCCCCATGGAGGACCCAAGGACTGAATACAACATATGGATTATATATATATATATATATATATATATATATATACACACACATACATACATAACAGAAGCAGTAGACCCAAGGAGGAAAGCCAAGGAGAATCGAATCCGTGAAGTAACAGGAGCAAGAAGCCAAGGAGGAAAGCCATCAAAGAGTAGCCATCGGAAATCATAGAGAAGCCACATGAAAGCCAAGCCGAGAGAAAGAGTCTGTTACAATCTATTTTTATTGAAATATCACATATGCTCAAGAGTAAGAGCCATATTAGAGATATTGCATGAAATATCGGAGAAATATTGGAGGATTTAACATATCAGAGGAGTTAACATATCAAAGGAGTATTGTGGAGTATTGGAGGATTTAAGATATCGAAAGAGCTAAGGAACATCCAAGTAATAAGTCATGGAAACTCTTTAAATTCCACAACGCATCGGAGAAAACATATCGGTGGCTTTATCGGCGGTTCTATTATATGCCATTGGTCAAAACCCTTGATTGTGATATGTAACATGAACCCGATAGCCCCATTACAATATGTCTTAATATGACATGACATCCGCCACATCACAAGTCTCTTTAAAGCCTTGCCACATTGAAATCTGCCAATTGTGATATGTACTACAGACCCAATCATTTTATGGTAATAGCTCTATTGAAATATCTCATCCATTGCATTACAAGTTTTAAAGCCTTATCACATCAAAACCCCAATTGCAATAGTATTGTGGACCCATTGTACCATTATAATACGTCCTAAAGAAATATCGCATCTGTCACATATCGCAAGTCTTGAAGAGACACGATGGAAAACCACCGATTGTGATAGAATTGTGGACCCGACAGATTTATTAACAACTATTTAATATCACATCGCATCTGCTCCATCGAAAATAGGGGCATCGAAAATGTTATATCTTGAAGCCAAAGGGTTGCGATTACAAGAGTTTTATGAAGTTGTGATGGTAATTTAAGCAGCAATGGGGCATATGGGACCGCCAAACATCTATTATAATATGAATGTTTGTAAATAAATAGGTTTATGATATATTTGTAATGTGCGACCCTATACGCAAGTCGACCTCTCCTCCAATGAACATGTCTTTTGGGTATTGATGAGATTCATATATACAAGTTAAACGCTCCACCTAGAGAAGTGAATTGAGCTCGGGCATCTATCACTAAGACGAAGGACAGTTCACAACTCATGAACGTGAAAGAATAGAAGAAATAAAAGATGAAGGTTGAGCGAGCGAAAGAGGAAGCCGAAGATCGAGTGAGCATAGAAGGAAGCCGAAGGTCCAGCGGAAGAAGAAGGAATCCAAAGGTCAAGCATTATGTTGACTAGGTTATTCATTGAAAGGATCGGACCTAGAATGAATCCATAGAAGAGCATCACGCGATCTGTTAAAAAGACTGCATAGACAGGGTCGTTTTAATTGAATACACAACCTGTAGCCGCAATAGTCACTCCTTTGAAGTAGTTACTCCTAAAGCCTCACTCTCAAAGCAGTTACTGTGACAGTTACGACACAGGGTTGAAACAGAGAGTTGTCTTTGTGTAGAGCTTAGTGCAATTCATTGTAGACAAATTGTAGTTGTATGGAGACTATTGAAGACCTTGATGTATTAGTCATCATGATGTGACTTGGAGATTTTTCTTAAGTATAACGAAGAGCAATGGTGATACCTTCTATGAGGCAACGTTGTTATTAATGATGTAGCATGGAGACTATAGTGAAGTTCTAGATTGACAGAACTCAGTGAAGAAGATTTTGGGAGCCGTGAATTACTATAAAACATATCTAGACAAAGTATAACAGTTTGTTGGAGCCTATAGGGTTGGTGCCCTAAAGGTTGGAGCCTCAAACAAACAAGGTAGGTTCCTTGAAGGATAGGGTTGAAGCCCTAGAGGATCGGTGTCCTCAAGAAACTAGGTCGGAGCCTGTACCAGAGAAGGGTTGGTGCCTTAGGGGTTGGAGCCTCTAAACACAAGGTCAGTGCCTTGAGAGGATAGGATCGGTGCCCTAGAGGTTGGAGCCTCACAAAAGACCAAGCCGGTGCTTGGAAATAAGTTAGAGCCTAGGGAATTCAAGATCAGTGTCTTCATCAAGGGTTGGAGCCCTATATATTGCACTTGATTCATTATAAAGATTACTAAAAGCATTTATTCATGTTGCTCATTTTATGTTCTAAATATAATTGATTTAACTGGTAAGAGTAACAATTGAAAAGGAATTCCCGGCTGCGGGTGAGAGTAATTGAGGGAAGTACGGGGGTGGGCTTCCCACTAGGCAAGTGGCAGCCCATCCCCGCCACCTGTACAGAGCCATTTAAGGCCTGCCACCCCTATCGATTCAAATTGAAAGCAGGAAGTGTAAACCAAAGCAAGCCAGCCGCCCATGGCATAATTCTTCGCGCGCGCTCTGTAACTTCGGCTTCCGGGAGGAAGCTGCAGCGGATTGGTTCGCACATGGCGCGGACAGCGGATTCTCAGTATATTTACAGCACGTCTGGGATGGTAACGCATTTCATTTCTATTGTTTTGGTTAACGTTTGGCTTTGGGTTATTCTGTGTGGTGGTTTGCAGAACTGTGGATGCCGCAGAAGGTCTCATAGGCACAGACCTCGGCCTGTGCTTCTGTCCGCCCTGGTTTTTTATGTGGAGTCTCCCGTTAACATTGTTCATCTCTCCCTCGCTCCTGGGCTCTCCTATCGGGGCCTTTGGAAGTTCACATCTTGGCCTGCGATTCTGGTAGCCCTGGTCCACATTGTTGATTTTCCTATTCAATTTGCTCATTTTCTTTATGCTTCTGTGTCTCCTAGTGTCATCCCACCTTCTGTTCCTCCGCTTTGTCAATTACAGTCCGGCCACAACTCTCTGCGCCATCTCTTTGTCAATACCAGTCCGCAATGCCAAGGGAAAGGCTTCGCCTTAGCAGCCGCAGAGGCGGGTCTCGGGGAGGCGCCAACCCGCAGCGCTCCTCCGACTCTTCGTGAGGTGACTCACGTAGCGCCAGGCAAGGCCGAGGGAGAGGTCGAGGGCGGGCTCGTGCCTCTGTCTGCGAGCACACCTCTCATCCCACATCCCGGTTCTGCTTCCCGCGCCTTTTGGATAATGCAACCTATTACGTCTCTGTTAAAATTGAAAAGTGTGACCGTGCCGTCCCTCCACCGGTTGCTGAGGAGCATAGGCCTCCTGCTCTAGCCCTGTGTCAACAAGCTCTGCCTCCTGCTCAAGACCTATGTCAATCAGTTCAGCCTCCTACTCCAGTTCTGGGTCAACGAAATATGCCGGAGAAAACCGCGGGTGCAGTGGCGGGTCCAAGTGCTCCAGCCGAAGACGACGCGCCCTACACTGACTCAAGCGAGCCAAACCAATATGGCTGCAGGTGGTGGAAGAGCAGCCATCCACCTCAGTGGATGACTGAGCCAGTTTCCAGGACTTTTGGGTGGCGGGTATGGCACTTTAATTCTGTTCGTCTGGTTTGTCATGTTCTTTGTTTTCTCAGCGCGATTTTCCTTGTAAAGTTGAAGCTATGCTCAGCTCCTTGCCTATTAAACACGGTTCTTGAGAGCGCTTATGTCTGCGGCTATTTAGTCCTATGTAATAGTCTGGGATATGGTATTTTGAGTCTGTAATTGATAACAATGTCTGGGTCACTAGGATTATCTTTCAACTGGTTGGGGTTTAAGCAGTTTGTTGGTCTTCCAGACTTGGTCGATGACAAATGTCTGTCTGGATATGTGTCTCACTGTGCTAAATCCATCTCTGAATGGTGAAATCTAAGGCATGCCTCGTTGTAACTTTTTGTAGCTTTTTTGTATAATAATAGAAGTAGCCTAATTTACAACAAAAAAAAAAAAAAAAAAATGAAAAGGAATATTGATTCACCCCCCTCTCAGAATTTCCAACAATAATGTAATTAAGTTGAGAATAAAAGTATTTAAACTAACTATTTATCTATCCCATGAAAGCTTATCTATCTATGTGATTTAAGAGGATCTCACATACAACATGACAATATAGATTATCAAGTTAATATGAGGTTAAAGCAAATTATGATAACTAATTTAATTAAATAGTTAATTAAATTAGTTGATGAAATTGTTATACATATATGATATCGTTGTTCATGCATATTATATATGATTTCAATGACACATATCAATAGTAAAAGATCTATGATTTCTTACAACATATATCTGATAAACATAATCAAACAACCATTTAACTCTTAAACAAAGAAAAAACAGACAGATAATAGTACCCGATATATTGTAACTCTACTCATGAGAAAAACAATATTGGTTCAGCTTTCTATTAAGATAACTTGAGTTACAGTAGTGCAAACAAAATCTTTCTCTCCAAAATTCAAAACCCTTTCTCCATTCAAATGAAGTGGATTTATAGTTTTCAAATAAAATACAAATATAGTAAATCAGAATAAAAGTCTGGAGCAGTTTTAACAAACACCACTTAAAATAAAACCATAAGACAATTTTATACTTGGTTATAACAACCCAGCTAAGACCATGAAGAAGATTTCCCTCCCATATGTTGCTACAATTAATAGATATTTGTCATAGGCTTCAATTCGGGTGGAGACCGTGGTTGAATTTGCATTTGACCATTAAATATATTGTCCTTGAGTGTTGGCAGCATATGAGTGGTTGTGTTAGATAAGAATCTAAGCATAAACCATTGGCTATGAGGTTTGACTAAGAAATTCCAATGGCATTCTAAGTCTATCTTAGAGATCTTTTCAATCTTCTTGGAATTTTTCTTTGATAAATCCTGCCACATTTTAGTTAACAATTTAACATTGGGAAGAGCTCCCTCTGGGCAGTCTGAAATAATATTTTCTTGAAACAAATTATCATTGGTAGCTTCAATAAGGTCTTTGGATATGTCCCTTGCATTGAATACCATTGTTTATGTTTGTTTCAGGAAAATTTCCCATTCTCTAAAGACTATATCCTTATGCAATTCTTCAATCCTTGGGAGATTGGTTGATATCCCTTTAGCACTATCTTTCCATGTTATATCCTACAATCTTCTCCTTAATATCATCAAATTATATCCTCTAGTCAGATAGTTGGTCTACCGATGAAGTGGTAATTTGATACAAATTGTGAATAATAGCTAACTTTTGACAGAAAATGACCTGTTGTTGAGCAAGAATAGTATTTAATTCTCTTTCTTCTTTTTTAAATTATTCCAACTCAGGATTGGCTTTTAATTGTTCAATCTTGTGTTGTAATTCTTGAATTTGGGCATCTCAGACCTTTAAATCAGAGTCATGTTAAAATTTAAGTGAATTGAAATTATTTTGAAGCTATATAAGTTGTCCTTCCCATTGTTGAGCAATCATTTGCTTCTCATTCTCAAGGCCTTTTTCCAATTGCATTATCTCGTTATCCTTTTCCTTTAGAAGTTGTTGAATCTTGTTACCTTTGTCCATAGTGGAAGAAGCATAAACTCCTATGAACTATGTGAGTCTCCCGAGTTCCTCTACAGGGGTAGTCTGTGTACCTTTCCATAGTACTTCAAAAGCACTGTTTCTAGGGACTAAGGTCTAGGATTGATCAATCTTTCTTTTCTTTCTTTGTCTTTGACCATGGCCTTATGTTGGGGACCATAGAATATATCGAGAGGATCAATATATCGACCCTTAAGATGACCTCATAGGTCAGGAATTCTAGTATAATCTCTATATCTTCAACCTTTAAAGGCTTGTCAGAAGCCCCAATAGTAAGCAGGGTCTTCTCTATAGTCTTGGAAATGTCTAAGACCTTCTCTTGTGATGGAATCTTCAAAACCTCAAGTTTATTTCATTTTAGAACTTGACTACATTGTTCCCAACTCTCTTCAAGCTTATAACTTGGGAGATGTCCCTCAATATGGGTAGAAAAAGAAGCCCTTGTAACTTTTGGATCATGGATATCAATAATCTGTTTAGAAGAAATAATTGTAACTTCTTCCTTAGTTGTGCTTTACTATGGAAGTTTAAACAAATCCAAGGGTAAACGGGATAGCCTTGCTTCCCTGTATTGTGAAAGCTAATTAATTTCCTATGGAGCTATCTTTTCTAAAATATGTTTGGAAATTATGGCATAGGTGGCAGCTTTCTCAAGGGCATCATCGAACTGATCTGGCTCATGGGAGAATTTCCTAACACTTGATTATGCAATGACCTTATTGACAATTTCATGAGGTTCATACTACGTGTTAGGAATTGTAGGAAATTTAAACTCTAGAATAGAGTTGATCTCGTTAGCTGCATGTCTATAATTTTCTAGTGCAAACTTACCACAACGAAGAGGAAAGGTAGGCCATACTATTTTATTGGATTCTTTCAATACTTTAGAAATTCCATTACCTATAGTTTCGTATACAATCTCACGGGCCAGCAATTTATCAAGGACATATAAGGAAAAAACATGTGGGTGAGCCAGACTACCAAAAACATGTATGTATGTGAACAACTCTTCCCCAAACCAATTCACAACTCTGAGCAAGTTTGTCTCTGCTTCCGTGGAAATCCTAGGATTCCTTATGTTAAAGATAATTTGATGAATCAGAAGCATGGCACCCTGCAAGATCTTATCGAAATGGGGTTGGCACTTAGAATTCCAGAGGATATTATGGTATATATGAATAGGAGTAGGATCTTCTAAATTCCATTTCCATCCCATGGAAGTAAAATCCATATGAAGTACATAACATAAGAACTTATATAAAAAGGATGAATTATATTCTCTGAAACTGTATGCTTTCTCCTAAAATTTAAAATGTGTGTGACCAAGTTATCAGATAAAATATTTCCCCAGTCCAATATATATCCTTCAGAAGCAGCATCTATTAAATGAGTCCATTGATCTGGGAACTTCTGAGTATTAGTAGGCAAAAAGTTTACATTCCATGGTAGTAATTTGGCAATAAGGTTTTGCAAGGGAGTCTATTGAATATATGCCATTTTCCTCATGCTTGTGCTTATTGGGATCTCTCCTCCAATCCTTGATAGGTTTTGATGCCTTATCAATGCCACTCATGAAATTCTCAGTGAACTGTTTGTCATATTTACACTGAGGGGTAGGCAAATGGTACATAGCACTAAAATCACTACCATTGAAAGAGTCGATGACTATATCATTCTTTGTTGTGAATCTCTTGCCTGCAATGTTTAAATGTTCTACAACCCACCGGATCATATATGTGTTTGGCAGGAGCTTGGGTCAAGCAGTAATTATGTGTAGAAATGATTTTGCAACAATGATGTAGGTGGTATTAGAAACCGAAGAGGAATCTTCATTTGTGACAGTTCTTTGGGTAACCCTTGGTCCCTCTTCTTCGAATAACTGATAAATAGAGTCCCATGAGGTGCTACCAGCGTCTAAAGAATGAAATGTATTTGAAAACAGCCCTGGTGTGTCAAGATTTTCAGTTGGTGGAGTGGTCGATTATTCCTGAGCAACTAATTTCTTTCTTGCTTTAGTTACCCTCAACATATCTTCTGAATTGTGTTTATGAGGATTGACCTGCAATGGAAAACACAATGATAAGTGATAGTTCTCTCATTAGAAATCTCTTTACGCAAATAATGAATTTCCATAACATTTTTTGTCTTTAAAGGGTGAATCATGACAGTATTAATTTGAAATGAATAAGGTTGTTTTAGAACTTCCATAAATTCGCCACTTCTTGGAAATTAAATGAAAAATGTGGATTCACGTGGGTGATTGACACATCAGCATATCAGATAAATTTTATCGGAGATATCCTATGGTTGTGTTGAGAAATGACAACAAGAAATTCCAATGTAAATTGTCCTTGAATTAAACTGTGAATTAAATTCGAATTCTATTATCATAGCAACGTAAAATAGTTAAATTAAGTTTATTAAACTTACTTAACTTAGGAAATTCGAGTTGGAAGTCTTTTGCAAGTTATGTATGTGTTATCCCTACTTTGTAGGAGTCCAGTGTGAGTTAATTGTGAGTTGTAAAATAGAAGACTCAGTTTCATGAGTCAGTTCAATTAAATTAGTTTTCAAACTAATTGAGAGAACTAATAGTGAGTTAACAATAAGTTGTGACACTAATGAACTCCACCAGTGCTACTCTAATTAACTTAATATTTACTCATCAGAAACTCATACATGTCAATTATGAGAAAGACCCAGTTGAGACTAGAGTGCAGGGACAATGTGCATGCAATTAGGAACTGATCTGTGGGATTGTGCAATTTTTAGAGGCTTTATTTCCCTTTAAATACAAGCTATCCTTCACAGGAATTACAAATTGGAATAGAGACTTGGAGAGCTTGTGAAGAGTCTAAGCTTTGGCCTTGAGCTTGCTTATGAGTTAGAGATTTAATTTTCTGAGTGTTGGGATTGTTCTAGAGAGAACAAGCATTGTAACTTCATCTTGATTTTTTGGATTAATACAAAACATATAGTGGGTTTTTGAGCTATGGATTTCCCCGGATATTTATTGTGTTATGTGCCTTTGATTCTCTTCCTCAATTGATTATTTTTTTCTCGATGTTTATGGGCTTCCGTTGTAAATAGTAGAAGTATATTCTTGTCTCTTGCTTTAGCAAATTGCATTAGCTTTTGAATCTACGGGATTTTCTACATGGTATTAGAGCAAGATTGTTTTTTGGGACGAGAGTTTGCAGAGAAGATTTGCAAATTTTTGTACAAAGTTTTCATAAACAAATTTTAGATCTAGATTCCTTGGGAAAATATACCTAAATTCAAAAAAACAATCAGTTGAATTGGAGTTCAGATGACGGAGATATCGTTGATTTAAAAATCAGCTCTCTAGAGGAGATTTCGAAGTTTTGAGTTTTTGGGTTATAGGTGAAAGTCGAATTTGCAATACATACTTCAGGATCAACAGATGGAATTCCATGGGTTGAGGCTTGAGCATCCCTTGGAAGGAAGCTTTAATTTCATAGCATGGAGGGATAGGATGGAGGTTGTGCTAGAGGACAATGGCTTGAAGGAATTTGTTGAACAAGCAATTCCTAAGCCAACATCTATTGATGCACATAACTTGGTCGAGTGGAAGAAGTGGGTGGCGAATGCAAGGTGGATAATCCTTGAGGGAGTTCGATTTCATATTGTCTCGAGTCTCCATGGAAAGGAAACCCCGCATGTTATGTGGAAAACATTGACGGACTTGTATCAGAATAGCATTGATCAAAGGAAGTTGGCACTGAAGGATAAACTTCATAAAATCAAGATGGAGAAAGACGACACGATTCCAAAGTACTTGACCAAGTTCACTCAATGTCGAGATGAAATTGTAAGTGTTGGAATCATGGTTGTCAAGGAGGATATGGTGAGCCTTGTTCTTCTTGGACTCCCAAAGAGTTGGCATAGTTATCAGGACTCTTGTCAATGGTTGAGAGAAGCTACCAGATTGGGAATGACTATGGTCGGATTTGATGCAAGATGAGATCAGGAGGAACACCAGGGATGGCTCTTCATCAAATACTGATGATGAAGAGAATTGTGCCTTAACAGTTAAGGCGAGGAAGGGGAAAGGTAAAATTTCCCATTCCAAATCAGATTCTTATCATCGAGGTAAGAAGAAGGACACGACGAAAGTTAAATTCTTTCATTGTCACAAGATGGAATACTTTGCTACAAATTTTCCATTGAATAAGTCCAAGGAAAAGTCCCCAGGAGGAGCGGCGAGTGAGGATTTGGCCTCCCAATTCGAATTGGACTTTTCCCTCATTCCATGCATGGTGTCTTTAATGATGGGGAGTGTCTAGTACTTAAACAGTGGAGCTTCATTCCACATGACTGGAGACAAAGAGTTATTCAGTGAACTGGAGGAGAAAGATCGCAAGATGCATATCGAGATGGGTGATGACGGTAAGTATAGTGTTACGAGTGTGGACACTATTACTTTTCAGAGGGAGCATGTGGCTGCACTCACCTTAAAGAATGTTATGCATGTACCCAGATTGACGAAGAACTTAGTATCTGTTTCCATGCTTGAGGATAGAGGCTATGATGTGATCTTTTCGAAAGGAAAGGTGTTCCTTCAACACATAGCCACAGGTCAAGTAAAGAAGATAGGGATTCGAGCTCAGAATCTCTATAAGATAGAGGTAGAGGATTGTGCTTCTTTGAGTTAAAAAGTGGAAAATATGTTGAGACAAGACATTGGTGAGTTGTGGCACGGGTAATTGGGCCACTTGCATCATGTTGCTTTGAAGATATTGCAGCAAATCTCTATCGGTCTTGCCAAAGGTATGCTTGAGCAAGTTGATACATGCAAGGGTTGTACTTTGGTAAAATACACCAAGTCTTCCTTTGGAGACAAAGACAGGCGATCAGAGTCTATTCTTGAGAGAGTCCATTCAAATGTGTGTGGTCCATTCTCGACAGCATCCATGGCCAAACACAAGTATTATGTTATATTTGTTGATGACTATTCTCATAAATGTTGGGTATTTTTTATGCAGAAAAAGGATCAAACTTTGATAAAGTTTTGTGATTTCAAAGCATTGGTAGAGAAAGAGTCTGAAAAGAAGGTTAAATATCTATAGAGTGATAACGGTGGTGAGTATGTCTCAAATGAGTTTAAGAAATTTTGTGCAGCGGAAAGGATTAAACGAGAGTTGGCGGCACCCCATAACCCTCAATGGAGTGGGGTTGTTGAGAAGAAGAATAGGAACATAGTAGGGGCAGAAAGGGAGATGTTGCATGATCAGGGCCTACCACTACACTTATGGGCTGAGTCATGCAACATAGCAGTTTATGTTCAGAACGATAGCCCACATCGGATTCTTGAGATGAAGACACCAGAGGAGGCTTATTCCAGTAAGAGGCCAGATGTTGGTCACTTCAGGATTTTTGGGTTATCAATTTATTGCCATGTGACCAAAGATGCACGGAAGAAGCTTGAGCCAACATCAAAGTTGGGGATATTTGTGGGGTACACTGAAAACCCCCAAAACTATCAGGTTTACATGCCAACCAGTCGGATGACAGTGGTTCACAGGGATATCAGGTTCGATGAGGAGAAGGCCATGCGAGTATCCCTTGAGAGGGAGCTTGAGCTACATGCATATGAGGAGATTTTAGCTCCTAAGATTAAGGGACCTAAGATTGATGTGGAGTAGCCACATGTAGAGGTTCAGAGGGTGGACACATCCACTTAGGCAGAGTCTTCCAGAGAGAGAAGAAAGCGCACTAGAGAGGTTGATAGATTGTTGGATAATGCATGGGAGAATGTGGGAGCACCCTCTTCTCAGCACAGACATAGGAGGTCACTAGAGAGGTACACTAGATACATGGCACTTATGGGTGATGTGTTGTGACAAAGCCATCTTCCTTTCAGCAAGCAGTGTAACAGCCGGTTAGGGTTGATGCAATGGTGGAGGAGTATGACTTCTTAGTTCGAAACAATGTTTGGGATTTGGTCCCGAGATCGGAAGACAAGTCAATTGTGAACTCTCGTTGGCTTTACAAGGTAAAGCAAGCTGCAGATGGTAGTGTGGAGAAGCATAAGGCCAGATTTTTGGCCCATAGATTTTCACAGGCAGAGGGGATTGACTATGATGAGACCTTTGCTCCTGTTGTAAGGTACTTGTCAATCAGATCTATTTTGGCACTATCAACACAGATGGGTTGGAAGATCCATCAAATGGATGTGAGGACTACCTTCCTCAATGGCATGATTGAGGAAGAGGTGTACATAGAGCAACCTCAATGTTTTGAAACCTTGGACCATGAGTTGCATGTGTGTCGACTCAAGAGAGCGTTATATGGGTTGAAGCAAGCATCCCATGTTTGGTACACCAAGATAGATAGCTACTTCACTGGGTTGGGCTTCATGAAGAGTGAAGAAGATGTGAACCTATATCACATAGTGGTGGAAGGTAATTTTTTTATCATTGTACTAATATAGATGATCTCATACTGACAAGTGATGATAAGCTCATCAAATCTTGCAAGGAGGACCTTGCAAGAGAGTTTGAGATGAAGGACATGGGGCTCATGCATTACTTTCTTGGCATGGAAGTATGGCAGGGATATGGGAAGTTGTTTGTATCTCAGGGCAAGTATGCCAACGAGATACTCAGGAGATTTTGTATGGAGAGCAGTAAACCCATGGAGACTCCTCTAGCTAGTAACTAGAGGAAGGAGGATGCTACTTTAGGGGAAGTAGTGGAAGCTATTGTTTATAGGTAGTTTGTGGGTTCACTCATATACTTGGTGAACACATGACTGGATATGTGCTATGCAGTTAACCAACATAGTAAAGTGATGGTTAGGCCTACGAAGTTGTATTAGAAAGCGGAAAAGCATGTATTGAGATACCTCAAAGGCACTACTCAATTTGATTTATGGTATAGACAAGCATAGGGAGTGAAGCTTCAAGGCTTGAATGATGCAGATTGGGCAGGGAGTCCATCCGACGGGAAGATCACATCAGGAGGGATCTTTAGTATTGGGTCAATGACAATTTCTTGGTACAACAGGAAACAAATATCAGTTGCACTTAGTTCGGCAGAGGCAGAGTACATGACTGCAAGTTAGGCAACATATGAGGCTATTTAGATGACGAAGATCATGGTTGGTTTGTTTGATCAGTCGATGGATCCGCCAGTGATTTATTGTGATAATAAGATTTGTATCAAACTCTCTGAAAATCCAGTCTTTCATGATCGGTCCAAGCATATTGATATTTGGTATCATCATCTCAGAGATTGTGTATTGAGGTGGATCATGTTGTTAGATTACATTCCCACGGAGGAGCAAGATGCTGACATCTTGACAAAGGCATTGTCAAGATGTAAATTTGAGTTTCACATAGACAGGATCGGGGTAGTTGATAATCCCTTTCTTGTTGAGAGGGAGTGTTGAGAAATGGAAACAAGAAATTCCAATTTAATTTTTCCTTTAATTAAACTGTGAATTAAATTCGAATTCTATTCTCATAGCCACTTAAAATAGTTAAATTAAGTTTATTAAACTTACTTAACTTAGGAAATTCAAGTTGGAAGTCATGTATATGTTCTCCTTACTTTGTAGGAGTCCAGTGTGAGTTAATTGTGAGTTGTAAAATAGAAGACTTAGTTTCATGATTCAGTTCAGTTAAATTAATTCTCAAACTGATTGAGAGAACTAATAGCAAGTTAATAGTCAGTGGTGATACTAATGAACTCTGCCAGTGCTACTCTAGTTAACTAAATATTTACTCATCAGAAACTCATGCATGTCGATTCTGAGAAAGACCCAATTGAGACTAGAGTGCAAGGAAAATGTACTATTTGTTTTATATATTTCTAAGTTGCACTGATAGTGCATGCAATCAGGAACTGATCCTTAAGGGATTGCATAGTTTCTAGAGGATTTATTTCCCTTTAAATAAAAGTTATCGTTCATAGGAATTACACATTGGAATAAAGACTTGGAGAACTTATGAAGAGGCTAAGATTTGGCCTTGAGCTTGCTTATGAGTTGGAGATTGAATTTACTGAGTGTTGGGATTATTCTAGAGAGAACAAGCATTGTAATTTCATTTTGATTTTCCAAATTAATACAAAATAGATAGTGGGGTTTTGAGTTGTGGCTTTCCCCAGATATTGATTGCGTTATGTGCCTTTGATTCTCTTCCTCTATTGATTATTATTTTCTCGATGTTTATGGGCTTCCGCTGTAAAGAGTAGAAGTAGATTCTTGTCTCTTGCTTTAGAAAAATGCATTAGCTTGTGAATCTACAGGTTTCACTCTAAAAGTTACAATATTTGGGATTTCCGATATATATTGTTTAGCGATTAAATGGTTATAAGTGTAGGTGGGAAGATATATCGGGAGTTTGATATCGACGTTTTGGAATATCAAGGATTTTAAAGAGTTCCATCCGTTCTGAAATGTCCAATATGAGCAGAGAAGGGAATACCAAAGGGTTGATATATTGGATATAGTGGGTATCAGGAGTGTGATATATTGGAACATTATGATATCAGGAGTTTGGTAATAGCAAAAGCATTTGGTATCAGAGATATTAGGTATCGGAGATTTGTGACATCAGGCTTTTTGAGATGACGCTTGGTTGAAAGTTATGATATTTGGGAGCTCCGGTATGCTAGGTGGAAATGTTTTGGGGCTAGTGTTACTTTTAAGTATTAAATATAAAGGAAGCACTCACTTTATGCTTTAAATATTGGGGAAGTTCGATCGGGGATGTTTTATCATAACTTTCCTATCAGGAATGTTACGATATTTGAATGATCTGATATAACTCACCCGATAATGCATTATTTTAAACAACGAAAGGCCTATCAAGGTTTTTTATAATATTTCATGGTTTAACTCCTCCGATATATAATCCTAATTATAAAACCTTTATAAAAGAGGGTTATTTACAAAAACTTAAAAATTGTCTTATCTTGGACTAATGAACTTTATTAAAGCTCAAAAGGGTCCCCAATATTAATTATATAGCTAAAATAAATTCAAATGGGGGTTGTTGAGTACTAAAACAATTGGCGACATACTAGGCGAAACAGTGATTTCTGTAAAAATAAATGAAATTTTAACTATTAAAGGAAAAGACTTAGAAAGGTAAAAATATTTGAATTTTCGATTGATAAAGATTACCCTGAATAAAAGAACTCATTATTTTGTAAATTGTCTCACAACCTGTTATTGATGAAAATATTTATTACCTTTGTTGGTCATTTAATCAGTTGTAAATATAAAGTTAAGAGCTATAGAAGCTTAGTGTTCTAGATATACTTATTTGTCATTATAGAGCCACTGCTGCTAGCAGGCATCCATAGCCCCAATAGAGTTACCATTTAACCGATAATGTACCAATATCCCATCCACTTATACTAATATTCTTAGAGTTATTTAATCTTTTCTTTTAAACTTTTTTTAAAACTTACTTGAAGGGCATTGTGCTGGCTTGGGAACCAGCTCATGACAATGCCATTCACAAGTTATAATGATATTGAACAAGTTGACTCATGATGAGACCTCTTATCTTACATTTTTGCAACCAAAAGCCATAACCCTGGTTTGGTGACTCATCACAATAATTTCAATGTCATTATGTTGATGGTCTTGGACCCGCCAACATTCAGGTGATCTCCTCGGTATAAAGTCCCAACTAGACCTCACACCGTTTGGTGTAGGAGTCCCATCTAGTATGATGGCTCGGTTGCCATTATCTTAAATATTTGCCTTAGCTCTTGCTTGTCAGCACATGAGAGTGGTTTACTTTGTCTTTGAACAACGAGGTTCGCATGCCTGGTGAGTGCTTAGCGTCGTTTGCGTCAATGTTCTTTCACCACGAAGGGAGAGGGTGAGAGTGAGTCTCAAATTGAAAGGGAATAGTCCCAACTCTATTAGAGACACACAACACAACAGGACGTGCAAAAATTCCGGCAGAGTAGTCCACATGGATGTGGTAGTCACAAACACAAGGGTGAACAGATAACACATACAACACCCAGTGGAATAGTCCACATGAACGCAACATTCATTATAACAAATTTACGAGAATGAGTTTGTCGAGTGTCCGGTGGAACAGTCCACACGGGCGAGACAGTGTTAACAACTTATACAACAAATTTCCAACAACATATGCACTAAAACAACCAAAATAGTTCAGTTGTCTTAATACAGGTTAAAGCAACATGCATTACCAGTGTCTAAAGAATAGTCTTACAAATGAATACAATACATGTGTGAAAATGTGTTGGCTTGTCAAAAGGATTTTGAATTAAGCGAAAGTTCTTAGACACATCTATACACCATTACATCACTAACCCTGATAGTGGGGTGTTGGAGCCACTGCTCACTCCTCAAATAAAATACTATAGACTCTCAAGGCTATGTGGGAGGAGCTAAGGTGAAAAATTATTTTGCATGTACAAATGAGGGGTATATATAGCCAAGGGTGAAACTCACCCTTGTGACAGTTTGACTTCCCTCATGATTATTCGACTTACATGACTCTTCAAATTCATTCACGGGTCTCTTGTACTTCCACATTACATTACATTGATTACAAAGTTATGACCCAAAGTAGTGATGTGGTTGAGGCGACTCATGACACAACTCGACATGACATTTTAGGTATGCACATGTTGGTTGTATTGTTCGTGTCGAGTTGTTGTGCTGTTGAGTGAAGAGTGTGCCCATGGTGTACTATAGCTTCACCTGCACATGGCGGAGTGTGTGGAGTCTTCAATGGTCTTGGTGTTCACTTGACAGTTCATGTATGTGCATGTGTCTCCTTCGCTTACTACTTGGTACGCTTTTTATGTTCGTGTGTTCGCAAACAAGTATCTTGGCATGCGATCCTTATTCAACTCGTTCGTCATCGCATCATATCTCATTCATGTACCTTTTTCTACAATCGCTCATGACGAGATGACATCAAATCCAGAAATTATCTTTCATTTTCAGGTGCAGGTAATCGAGAGAGAGGACAAGGCTCTAAAACTGCGTAAAGCACATTTCAAGTCGGGATGCAGACTCTAGGGCACTATCAAGGAAAATTGCATAGAGGACACTGGGGGGCTGAGTTGAGCAGTCTGGAATAGTAGTGACCATCTGCGAGACTTGGCTCAGCTGGAGGGCAGAACTGTGCAAATTTTCCAGGAAGGTAGTGCAGGAGGCAGGGAGGACACTTGTAGTGAAAACAACGCAAATTCTCCTGGGAGGATGGCAGCGGGCTGCCGGAGCTTACTGGTCAAAACTACGCAGAGCTGGGAGGTTGGCCTCTAGGACATGTCTCCATAGTTTCTGAGTTGAGCGGGGTGTTGGGAATCTAGAGGATAGCCCAAGAAAACTGCGCAGTTTTCAAGAGGAGTAGCAGCTTGGCTGACAGGGGGACTAGCTGAGAAAATTGTGCAAATTTTGGGGACATTGCAGTGACAAGCATTAGGTGTTTGTCCTTCATGTTTGTGCAATTTATTTAGTCAGAGGAGGTAGGCATGCAGGCAGATTTGGTGCAATTTTTTGGAGTGAAGCCCAGGGTCACTGCCTGGTCAAATTCTTTGGTTAACCAGTGGGAGACCTGATAGATTTGCTTGCAGGAAGCACAGATTGAGATGGCTTGCTGAGCAATTTATGCATTGTTATAGGTCACAGTTAGTCGAGTTAATTCTAGGATTCTACAATGCAGACTACCTGGGAGGCAACCTTAAGCTCTGCACAATTCTAGACAGTAGTAAATGATCACTGAGGGTTGAGACTGCGTAGTGCAGCTCAGCGAAGGTCCGACGAATGGAGGGTGTTCTAGTCGACAGAATTTTGGAAAAATGGCTAAGTGTGTGAGTGAGTGAACTCGTGAATACACCTTGCAAAAAAACACTCAACATGACACGACAACAAGATAACATATGCGCAATGTGATTGACTGCAGGACTGTCTAATGGTGAAAGCAACAAGTGCGACACTTCGGATAGACCTTCAAATGACCGTGATGACACTTGCACGACAATGCTTACAACATCATGTGTGAGTGTGATAGAAGCTTACACAGCGAACACAACTCAAACACAAACCTTCATCATCACTAGAAAAAGGTTGCAAGCATGACATAGCAATCAACATGCCAAAGATGACAGCTAGTGAAATGAGAGGAAAGATAGCAAGACATGTAGAGGAAACACGTTAAAAGAATTTTTTGTGTTTGTGCACATGCATGTTACTGAGGATAGGATGATATGACAATGACAAGCAGTCCTACAAACTCAACTAAGAGGTGTACTTCGAAAGGTTTTCTTTACTTACCATACTTACCCTCGAGATGATCATGCATCTACTGGAGTTTTCATGCGGTCCTGATATTTTTCATTACTTGGTCTCTTGGTCCTTCTCCTCAACTCCTTGGAAGTGATATCAGCATGTCACCTTTTCCTGTAGTCGATGGGTAATGGATCAGCTTGGTTTCAGTGGGAAGTGATTGTTGTCGAGATGAGGCCATGGGAGGCCCATCTGCGTAGTTTCTGCATGAGATACTGACAGGACAACTTGGGCAACACTACACATTTTTTGAGAGACGGGATAGTTCTACAGGATGGGGGTCCTGGGAGGACACCTTTGTGTATTTTCTGAATGGAGGGTAGTTGGACTGCTCTGCACATTTCTGGAGAGAAGTGTTGGCTTCCAGACTGCTCTACGAATTTCTGGAGAGCAGTGTTGGTGGGGTCTCTATGGGCTGTAGGGTTTTAGCATGCAAGGGAGGAAGCTTTATGGTTGCAGAAGAAAAGTGAAAAGTTTCTAGAAGTTGAATGAGGGTAGGTTGCTTTGGAAATGGCTAAGTGTGAGATTAGTGATACAGATGTAAACAATGATAGGACTTCACTGTGATCACATACAAACACTTAGTTCCATAATGTAGACCATCCAGAATGCATAAGACATGCTTTTCTTGATGCAACAACCTTTGTGGAAAGAGTGCATGAAGCGAGTGTGAAACATGTCTATGTGATGACAACCACTCATGCGCACCTACTTTCCCTTGAAGAAAAACAACATTCTCTTTGCATGACAAACAACAACCCCTATGCCCAAAGATGACACATGCTACATAAAGATGAGAACAAGGACAACTCTTAAGATCAAGGAGGGGAGCTTGAAATCATCATCTTACCAAAAAGTGACCAAGGATGATTGATCGTAGGATCCAAGGTGGGCTCTGAAATTTGCATGCGAGACAAAATTCTGGAGGGTGGTTGTAGCTGCTACAACGTTGGCGACACATTGGTAGAACTCTAGCTCTCGGTATGAACCTTGTTTGTGAAAAGTAAGTCTAACCCTTCTGGAAGCAGTGTTCAATTCTTTGATCATGATGGCTTCCGCACTAGCTTGTGTGAAATATGTAGTCCCTACCATTCTCTTGATCGGTCAACACATATTCCAAGCCAAGTCATCTTAGTTATTTCAATTGGGGATGAGGGGTATATTGATGCACAAGTAATATAATTGTCAATGTTTAAGTTTCATCTCTAGTGTTGCTCCGCTACCAGCAGGCCTGGACAGCACCCCAACGGAGTCACGCAGGAATACAAGCATTGCTCTGCTGCCAGCGAGCTTGGTCAGTATCCCAACGGAGTTACTTGCATCACCTCTCTACGCAGGAAGCCTTTCTCTTCTTTCACCTTATTCATTTTTCATTTTTTTTTTTTTCATTTTTTCAAAAAAAATTGTGCATAGTCACTTATTTGTTTCAGAGGAGGAAGAGGGATCCCGACTTATTGAGAGGAGAATATGTTTTTCCTTTAGAGGAGTATGTTATGTATACCTCTAACATACTTTTTAAGGTTTCCCCCTCACCTTACTCTACTTGACTGAGTTGACAAGGATTCACCCAAAAGAACTAGTTAGAGTAGGTGGTAAACCTATGGGTACAAGCAAGCAAAGAAAGAAAAAAAGAAAAAAGTAGAAGTAAAGTGAAATATAAACAGGTAAGAAAATCAAGAAAGCAAGTAAACCAAACCAAGTAAGCAAGCAAACAAATATCCAAACCATAAAGTAGAGCAAAGCAAGAAGCAAAGACTACTCCTACTCCTACGCTAAATAGTCCATGGGCCTACTCACATGAAGTGATATTTCCAATGCAGCCACTGGTGCATTAACTGGACCATGTTGGAAAAGGCATGAAAAATATGCATGCAAACCAGTGAACGATAAATATTTAACGATGAATACCAACACGCTCTGAGTTCTAAAACATCCACAAAAAAGAAAAGAGTGAATGCACAAGATAGACATTCTGCGGACTTAACATGGTGTTGTGACACATTGCATGCAGATGATAAGAATGCACACTCTCTTGACTGTGATAGACAAGAAAATATGAGAAAGAGAGATAAATTATGCCTTGCAAGTGTGCTTGTCATGTATGATTCCTCCAATGCTGATGGGATCATGCGATTCAAGCAGAGGAACTGAAATCTGTGAGTTGGATTGATCTTCAGTGCCGACATAGGAGTGATGAGGAGCCTTGAGTGTTTCACAAATTTTTTGATGGGAAGTGAAAATAACCTCAAGACAACAAGGGCCTGACATAACCATCAGCCCAGGCTAAAGTGCCTCGACATTCTGTGGGGCTTCCACTCCATCAATAGATAGATCATCGAAGACCAGTGGCTTAGACAGATTAACAGCATGTGAATCAACATCATGATCAAATGAACAAGTACAAAGATCACGACAACCATCATCACAAATTTGGGATGTTCATTGGCATCCTTGTGATTTGATGAATCGTGTAGAGGGGTAGATGAAAAACAAGGATGTTCATCCTTTGTTTTTTCAAAAATGACAGCTGACAGATGGAACAGATTTTTAGAGGAAGATGTGTCCTCTCCGCAATGTAATGATAGACTGACATCCGGCGTGTCCTGTAAACGATCAGAAGTAGAAATATCTGGAAATGAGTTTTCACATGGAGGATCAAAAGTGACAGAATCAGAAGGGATGTTAGGATAGAGCAGATGAGGCGCGGATGGAAGGGAGTCATCCTTCACCTTGAGTTCTTTTTCATATTCCCGTACACACTCATCATGAATTATAGTGCAGGTTGGTTGCACAACATCAACTCCGTCGACAACTTGATCCTTGTTCACAATAATTGTGGAGTCTGGAACGGAAGAACACAAGACAGTACAATCTGGAGGATCAATGGAACGTGGGGACGGAAGTTGAGTGAACGAATCCACATGAAAACCAGCAGCCTTGCAAGAAAAATATGCGTAGACATCAAGAGCATGTGGGGTAGGAGGATGTGACAATTCAACAGATGTGCACGCATCTTCTCACACCTCACACTACAAAGCTAAAGTTGTTTGATGAGAAGAGGACAAACAAACACTTGTGACAGTGCCCGTGTCTGTCTTAGATTTGGAAGATCTAACACTAACATATGCTGGGAGAG
Source organism: Pinus taeda (assembly GCA_000404065.3). Taxonomy (NCBI): domain Eukaryota; kingdom Viridiplantae; phylum Streptophyta; class Pinopsida; order Pinales; family Pinaceae; genus Pinus; species Pinus taeda. Next base: position 271,060 of record APFE030933195.1, read on the forward strand.
GTTTGAATTATTCTAAGAATTATGGATTTTTAGATATGTAAAGAAGATACTTAAATCTTCCATCGAGAAATTCCCAATCAATTTCATATTCAGGAAATTACCATGCAAGATTACAAAATCGTGTGTGAAATTTCCCAGCGGATTCATCAGGTACTTTCCGTAATTCCAAAATTTACTTATTGAGTGCTTGATGGTCAAAATGATGGAAAGCATGGTCTATCTCTATGATCAATTGAGTGAGAAAATAAATAGAGTTCTCGAACAGCATGGCACACCATAACAGTGGGTGCCCTCAAAGCGTGTGTGCGAACAATGCACACCTCATGTAATCTGCATGGATTTTATACTTTTGATACATAACTAATAAGGTCATTCTGTGTTCAAGCCAGGACATTCTGCCTGCACCTTCATATGTGAATCGTGACAAGAGATTCCAGAGCTGCTCTGAGATTACAAAGTCGTTTCCATAAGACATACACTCTGGAGGAGGAATTTTGTAGTTAGTCATGATAAGCATGTGAATATTCAAAACAGATTGTGAGGACTCAGCTTGTCATCTGGCCCTCCTTCTAGCACTAGAAATGTTGACGATGTTGGACCCGCCAACATTCAGGGGATCTCCCCGGTATGAAGTCCTAACTATACCTCACACCATTTGGTGTAGGAGTCCCATCCGTTATGATGGCCTGGTTACCATTATCTTAAAGATTTGTCTTAGCGCTTGCTTGTCAGTACATGAGAGTGGTTTACTTTGTCTTCAAACAGCAAGGTTCACATGCATGGTGAGTTCTTAGTGTCACTTGTGTCAAGGTTCTTTCACCGCAGAGGGAGAGGGTGAGAGTGAGTCTCAAGTCAAAAGGGAATAGTCCAAACTCTATTAGAGACACACAACACAACAAGACATGCGTAACTTTCGACGGAGTAGTCCACACAAATGCGACTATAAAAAACACAAGGGTGAACAGATAGCACATACAACACCTAGCGGAATAGTCCACATGAGTGCGACAGTTGTTATAAAAAAATTATGAGAATGAGTCTGTCGAGTGTCTGGCGGAATAGTCCACACAGGTGAGACAGCATTAACAATTGATACAACACATTTCCAACAGCATATGCACTAAAACAACTGAAATAGTTCAATTGTCTTAATACAGGTTAAAGCAACATGGATTACAAGCGTCTAATGAATAGTCTTACAAATGAATACAATACATGTGTGAAAACATGTTGGCTTATCAACAGGCTTCTGAATTAAGTGAAAGTTCCAAGACACATTTGTACACCATTACATCACTAACCCCGATAGCAGAGAATTGGAGCCATTTCTCGCTCCTCAAAGAAAAGACTATAGACTCTCAAGGCTATGTGGAAGGAGCCAAGGTGAAAAATTATTTTGCATGTACAAATGAGGGGTATATATAGCCAAGGGTGAAACTCACCCTTGTGACTGTTTGACTTCCCTCATGACTGTTTCACTTACATGACTCTTTGACTTCATTCATGGGTCTCTTGGACTTCCACATTACATTACATTGATTACATAGTTATGACCCAAAGTAGTGATGTGGTCGAGGCGACTCATGAAACAACTCGACATGACGTTGCAGGTATGCACATGCTATCTATATTGTTTGTGTCGAATTGTTGTGATGTTGAGTGATGAGTGTGCCTATGGTGTACCATAGCTTCACCTTCGCATGGCAGAGTGTGTGGAGTCTTCAATGATCTTGGTGTTCGCTTGATAGTTCATGCATGTGCATGTGTCTCCTTCCCTTTCTACTTGGTACGCTTCGTATGTTCATCCGTTCATGAACAAGCCTCCTGGCATCTGCTCCTTATTCATCTCATTCGTTGTCATGCCATGTCTCATCCATGTACCTATTTCTGCAATCACTCGTGACGAGATGACATCAAATCTAGAAATCTCCTAGTATACCATGATGCATCATCTTTCGTTTTTGGGTGAAGGTAAACGGGAGAGACGACAAGGCTCTGAAACTATGGAGAGCACATTTCAGGTCAAGATGTGGGATTTAGGGCACTGTCGAGGAAAATTACATAGAGGACACGGGCGAATTGAGATGAGCAGTCTGGAACAGTAGTGATCGTTTGCGGGATCTGGCTTGGCTAGAAGGTAGAACTGCACAAATTTTCTAGGGAGGTAGTGCAGGCAACAGGGAGGACACTAGCAGTGAAAACTGCACAAATTCTCTAGTGAAGCTAGCAGCGGGTTGCGGGAGCTTGCTGGCCAAAAATGCGTAGAGATCAGAAGCTGGCCTACAGGACATGTCTGCGAAATTTCTGGGTTGAGCGAGGTGTCGAGAAGCTAGAGGATAGCCCAAGAAAACTGCACAATTTTCAGGAGGAGTAGTATATTGGTTGGCAGGGGGACTAGCTGACAGAACTATGCAAATTTCAAGGACAGTACAGTGACAGGCACTGAGTGTCTTTCCTTCATGTTTGTGCAATTTCTACAGGATAGCCCAAGAAAACTGCACAATTTTCAGGAGGAGTAGTAGATTGGTTGGCAGGGGGACTAGCTGACAGAACTATGCAAATTTCAAGGACAGTGCAGTGACAGGCACTGGGTGTCTTTCCTTCATGTCTGTGCAATTTCTTTAAGCTAACAGAACTATGCAAATTTCAAGGACAGTGCAGTGACAGGCATCGGGTGTCTTTCCTTCATGTCTGTGCAATTTCTTTAGACAACGGAGGCGGGCATGATGGCATCTTCTGTGCAATTTTTTGGAGGAGTGAAGCCCAGGGTCACTGCTTAGTCAAATTCTTTGGTTGACTAGCGAGAGGCTTGATAGATTTATGTGCGGCCAACATAGATTAAGATGGATTGCTAAGCAACTTCTACGATGTTCTGGGTGACAGTCAGTCGGGTTGATTCCAAGATTGCACAGTGAAGACTACCTAGGAGGCAACCTCAATCTATGCACAATTCTAGGCAATAGTACATGATCACTAAGGGTTGAGACTACGCAGTGTGGCTCAGCGGAGCTCCAGCTGATGGAGGGTGGTTCGGTCAATAGACTTTCAGAAAAATGGCTGAGCAAGTGAACTCGTGAATACATGACCTTGCAAACACATACTCAACATGACTTGACGACAAGACACCTCAAACCACAAGACAACATATTCTCAGTGTGACTGACTACAGGATTGTCTAATGGTGAAAGTGACAAGTGCGACGCTTCAGAGAAACCTTCGAATGACTGTGACGACACTTATGCGACAATGCTTACAACATCGTGTGTGAGTGCAATAGATGCTTACATAGAGAACACAACTCAAACACAAACCTTCATCATCACCAGAAAAGGTCACAATTATGACATAGCAATCAACATTCCGAAGACAATAGTTGGTCAAACGAGCGAAAAGAGAGCAAGACATGTAGAGGAAAAATGTGAAATGACTTTTTGTGTTTGATTACATGCATGTTACTGAGGAAAGGATGATATGACAATGACAAGAAGTCTTGCAAACTCAATAAAGAAGTTTACTTCGAAATATGTTCTTTACTTACAATACTTACCCTCGAGATGATCATGCATCCAATGAAGTTTGCATGTGGTACTGATATTTTCCATTACTTGGTCTCTTGGTCCTTCTCCTCAACTCCTTAGGAGTGATCTTAGCATGTCACATTTTCTTGTAGTCACTGGGTGATGGATCAGCATGGTTTCAGCGGGAAGTGATTGTTGTCAAGATAATTCCATGGGAGGCTCATTTGCACAATTTCTGCATGTCGGACCGACAGGACAACTTGGACAACACTGCGCATTTTTTGAGGCACAAGACATTGCTGTGGGATGGGGCTCATGGGAGGACACCTCTGCACATTTCTGAATGGAGGGTAGCTAGATTTCTCTATGCATTTATGGAGAGCATTGTTGGCTGCCAAGATGCTCTACAAATTTCTTGAGAGCATTGTTGGCTGCCAGACTACTCTGCACGTTTCTGGAGAGCAGTGTTAGCTAGGGTATTTGGGTACTGTGGGGTTTCAGCAGGCAAGGGAGGAATCTTGATGGTTGCAGAAGCAAAGTGCAAAGTTTCGGGAAGCTGAATGAGGCTAGGTTGCTTGGGAAATGACTAAGTGTGAGATTAGTGACACAGATGTAAATAGTGATAGGACTTGACTATGATCGCACATGGACACTTAGTGCCACAATGTAGACCATTCAGAATGCATAAGACATACTTTTCTTAATGCAACAACCTTCGTGACAAGAGTGTGTGAAGTGAGTATGAAACATTTCTATGTGATGACAACCACTCATGGGCACATTCTTTCCCTTGAAGTAAAAAAGCATTCCCTTTGCATGACAAACAACAACCCTATGCCCAAACAAGACGCATGCTACATAAAGATGAGAACATGAACAACTCTTAAGATCAAGGAGGGGAGCTTGAAATCGTTAGCTTACCAACAAGCGACCAAGGATGATTGATCGCAAAATCCAAGGTAAGCTTCGAAATTTGCATGCAATCCAAAATTTTGGAGTGTGGTTGTAGCTGCTACAACACATTAGTTTGTTATGATCATGGTAAGTCGGCTCATGATGAGACCTCTTATCTTTTAAGTTTTATATACTTTTGAATTACACTCTAAAAAATGTGAAATTAGTGGATGGGGAGGTAAATCAACTCCTTAAGAGTTATGTATGACAATTGAAGCCAAAAGATACTAAAACTTCAAAATAGTTTTTACTTTTTAAAGAAAACTTTTTCATGACCAATCATAGGATAGCAAGATTTTGAAAGTTTCAAGTTATGAAATATTTACAAATTAATGGATATAAATATTTCAGAGCTTAAAATAGATGCAATACTAAACTTCAATGATATAATTTATTTTCTAATATTTCTTCTTTAAGTATTCAAATTTCATGTAAATGATCAGAGACCCCAATGTGAAGTAAAAAGTGTATTACCTAACATTACTAAGGTTAAAGACACCAATATATACATGTGATTATTTACATATTTACAAGAGGTTAGAAATCCTTAAGAAAAATATTTTCTCAAAACTAGCCCATTAATGGGAAGAGCATCCCTCTTTCCCTATAAATCTTGAAGGATAAAGGTTTATAGGCATAGTTTCTCAACAATCTGAAATGGGACTAGCCACAATTTTTTGAGCTGTGTGTTTTTCTTTTTCTTCATGGGCCCTATCCCATTTCAGAACTATGTCACCGATTTCAAAAATTTTGTTACTAACTGAACCTGCATCAAACGAGGATTTCACCAATTGTTGATGGTGAGCATGAACTTGTTTGGATCTATCTCTTTCTTCTTCTAACTTAAGAATTTGGGACATCCTTAATTGCAAAACAGAAGAAGGTTTTTCTTCAATAGATTGCACTAGGGCTAGTGAAGGAAGAGCTAGATTGGGAGGTAGGATAGCCTCTTTTCCATACACTAATTGAAAAGGAGAAGTACCAAAAGAAAAAACTAGAGATTTGTGCCAATTTCTTTGATTTTGGTCAATTGTTCTCTTGATTATCCTAACGAGGTTTTTATTAGTAGACTATAAGGGCATAAGGAAGACCAAACCTGGTAATAATAAATTGATCGATAAATTCAATAATGTTTTCAGAATTGACCACCTTCAGCGGTATTACTTCCACCCATTTGGTGAAATAATCCATAGAAATCAAGATGTATTTATGCTTCTTAGAAGAGTTAGAAAGAATCTCACCTATGTTCAGTCCTCATTACTCAAAGGATTGCTCAATGTTAATCGGTTGCAAAGGTAAGGCTGGTTTAATTTATCTTCCTGAAGCAGTCTAGCAAACTTTGCATTTCCTGACATAAGCATGGGTGTCCTTAAATAGAGTCAACCAATAGAATCTAGCATGTAGAACGTTATGAGAAGTGGTTTCCCCACCATAGTGTCCACCAGCTAGTCCATCATGTAGTTCCTGCAAAACTTTCTCTACTTCATATTTTTCTAGACATCTTAACAAAACAAAATCATATTTTTTTCTAAACAAGACATCATTGACAAGTTGATATTTATTACCTTTAAGTCTGAGAGCTCTTTTCCTTTTGTAATTGAGTTCAAATGGAGCATAACCATTTTTTAAATAAAATATTAAATCAACATATTGAGATTCGTTGTCAACGGGGCATACCTTTGTAATTTGAACATTATTACCTGAATCTTCATCAGCCAAAGTGTCGTAAGCTCCAGTAATTAATCTGAAAAAACCTTAACCCCTTACTATTTTAGCTGGTTTAATTTCTAGGTCATATTATTGCATGGAAGTAACCCAATTTTCCCTCTTCTCTCCTAATTCTTTCTGGATAAACAATCGTCTGACTGTAGGGAAAGGAAAATTTACTTTTGTATGTGCTTTTAGGAGGAAATGCCTAAAATGTTTTATGGATTTAAAAATTGCAAAGGCTTGTTTCTCAACCTCTGAATAGTTTAGCTCAGCTCCTTGTAAATTGGAACTAAAGAAGGAAATATGAGCTTCAACTTGTTGTTCATTGGGTTGTGTCAATATTGTTGCATAGGATTGTTGGGAAGCAAAAGTGGAAAGAACAAATTCTTTAGAAAAATGGGGGTTGACAAAAAAGGAGCATCTATGATTGCTTGTTCTATTGATTGAAATTTTTTTCTTATGATATGTCGCCATTTTTAAAATTGATTTCTTCTTTATCATAGTCTGTAAGGGTAATACAATTTGTGAAAAATCAGGGACAAACCGTTTGACAAAATTAATTTGTCCAAGAAAGGATTGCATGGATTTTTCATTGTGTGGTAAGGGGATTTTAGAAATCACCTTGATTCTCTCTGGATCAATGTAGATTCCTTCTTTGGACATAATAAAACCTAGAAGTTTACCTTCTCTAAGGGAAAAAATGATTTCTTAGGATTTAAGGAGATTCTGAATATTTTACATCTTTCAAAAAAAAAATTAAGTCATGCAGATGATTATTTATGTTCTTTGAATCAATTTCAATGTCATCTAAGTACACTACAACTATTTTATTGATCAAACCTCTGAATGCGATGTCCATGTCTCTATGAAATGTAGCTCCTACATTAATCAGTCCAAAAGGAATTTTTTGATATACATGTGTTCCCCACTTAGTTCTGAATGTGGTTTTCAGTTTATCATTTGGATGTACAAGGATCTGATTGTAACTTGAAAAGACATCAAAGAAAGACATTAGCTCAAAACTAGCAATAGATTGTAAAATTTGTTCCATTGGAGGTAAAGGAAAGTTATCCTTTTCACAAAATTTGTTTAAATTTCTAAAATCTATACAAATACGAATATCTCCATTCTTTTTCCTAACTTGCACAAGATTAGAGACCCACTTGGAATGTCTGACTGGGAATATAATTTTGGCTTTGAGGATCTTGTTCAATTAAGTCTTAATCTAGGTTTCTAAGTTAGGATGGATCTTCCTAAGCTTTTGTTGAATTGGCTTGACATCTGGTAGCATAGGAATTGTGTGTTGAATGATAGATTTGTTGTAAGTTTTTAGATCATCATAATTTCAAGCAAATACATCCTTGTATCTTTTCAACAGATGAATGAAGGCAGGTCTTTTGTCTAGTCTAGGACCTAAATTGATATTCTAAGGCTTATGATCTTATCCTAAATTAATCAATTCAAATCTTAGAGTAGAGCTCTGAATTTTGCAATTAGTTACCCTTTTAAACCTATCTTTTAGATCATATAAATATTATAATTTTACTATAGGTTTAGGTAAATAACTTTCCTCATAAGATTTATTCAGTTTGTTTTCATGCTCATATTCATTAATGAATTGGTCAGAGTAAGATCGTTCAGATGTCAAAAAGCTCAGTATATCATTGTTATCATTAAACACACCCCAATTAGTTATGTTGTCTGGAATCGAGGGGTGAAAAATCAATTCAATCGAAAATTTATTAGGACTGAAATCTTCAGGTGGAATGAGCTTGTAGGCAAAATTGGCTAGGTGATTGGCACTAGCATTCTATAATATTGGGATCGGATTAATATTGAATGTAGTGAAATGAGAAATAAGGTCTTGGATCAAATATTGGTAATGCTTAAGGTGACTAGAAACACAATGGATGGTGTTTCTAACTTGTTTGATTACAATTTCTGAGTCACCAAAAACTTTAAGGTATTTTACATCAAGACTAATGGATTTATGTAAGCCTTGTACCAATGCTTCATATTCAGTAACGTTATGGGTACAGTCAAATTCCAATTTGCAAGCCAGCATAGTTTTCTCTCCATCGGGGTTTACTAGGATGCATCCATCTCCCGCACCCTCATTAGATTTAGATCTGTCAGAATAAAGAGTCCAAAACAAACTATCATGCTTATTTACAGGATTTTATAAAATATGGATACGCTTATATGAATCTGTTTGGGGGAGATTTTTAATTTGAGGTGAAACAGAATCAACTAAAAAGGGAGATTGTTTTACTGGAAAATTGCCAAAGAAGGATTCAAAAGAATAGCTTCCAAGAATGTTATTTGTAAATACTACTGGTTCATTTTCCTCATCAAAATCAGTCGCTGAATATTTCATATGTTTTTCTCTATCAACACAAATTTGATTGGGTTTTCCATTATAAGGGAGCCACATGTGTGACCAATTAGTTGCAAAGTAACCATGTATTTGTTCAGACTAGTCTCTGCTTAAAATAAGACCATAGAATTCAGGAATGTCTATAACTAATATACCTATTATTTGACAAACCTTCGAATTGGAATATAATCTGATTAAAACATAATTCATTTCTCCCAAAACTTTGACTTTTTTGTGACCTGATTGAACAATCTGAACAACAGATTTCTTTGGTGAAATATTCAATTTAAGACACATAGGCATGACATTAGATGATGCACTAGAAGCCACAAGATAGTTGTGGACATTTTCGTTAAAAGATTTAAAAGTCAATAAAAGGGGAGGAGTATGGGAATTTGATCTATCTCCAATTAGAATGGTATTAGTAGGGTCAATCCTACCTAAAGAGACATTAGGAGGTTTTCCTTTCCTTTTTGAGGCCTTTGTAGTGACAGGAGTAGGTAATGGATATGCAGGGACTGCATTTAACTCTTTGAGTAAAAACTTATGTTGTTGTTTTAACTTACTGGCCTCATACAAGGAAATGTTTTCTTTGACCTTTTTCATGTCCTCCACAATGGTATACTCAATGGCGTCAGAGACTATCAAAGTCTTAGATGAAGAAGGAGATTTAGAATCCATGCTAGTTTACCTAACTAATTAGGTAGTTGGGATGGAATCTGAAGGAGTAGAAGACTTCTTAAATATACCTTTGTCTTTAGTAGGAGGAGCAGAGGACTTTTGTTTTTGATTTGTTGGAGAGGTATCAGCAGATCCCTTACTTCTAGTACTTACTGGTAGGGCTTCTTCTTCTTCTTCATTTTTTGAGGTGGTTAGAATGAATTCCCATAGCCAATGGGCTTCCACTACTTCTTATTCTTGGGATTATTCAGCAGATAAGGTTGATTATTGTTATTTTCCATCTTGATAAGATTATGCATTTGATATGATGGTAGGTGGTTGTGACTGTGATGGTTGATTCCTTTTAAAAGGTCAAAAATACTTCTTTGAATATTCAGCAACTTGTTTCTTAATCTCTACCATTTTGTTGGACATTGTCTTTAGAACATTTTGTAATCCTTCCAAGTCTAAAGGATTTTTTGGGGCTTTCTTCTTGGATTCATCTTTAAAAGAGACCTTCTTGGTCTGTTTTCTTTCCTCAAGGGCAATTTTCTTCTCAAGAGCAAGAATTTTTTTTCTACAGGTAGAGATTCCTTCATGTTATCAAGCAATATTTTTTTATTAGCTCTATCTACGAACATATAAATATTTGAAGGGAGAGAAGAGATGTACCATTCAATCTATACGTTCGTTCCATGTCTAGAAGTGTCTGAGATTTTATTCAACAATTTGTTAAATATTGAATTAAAATCTTTAATTTTTTCATTTGGGTTGGACCTAAGATTCGACAATTCACTAATCAATGTGGAAGTTATACGGTCATTACCAAATTTTGACCAAATTTGTTCTTTGAACATATCCCAATTTGTTATTGACCTAGAAGGAAGAGAAAAAAACCAAGATAATATAGATCCTTCAAATGTGTAAGGGAAAAGTATGAAAACACAATATTCTTCTGTGAATCCATTAAGATTCATGGCTAACATGAAAGTGTGAAGATGTTCCTCTGCAGTGAGGCCATCATCAGGATTAAACTTAGGAAGCCACCTATCTGGATGTTTGGGAAGAGGGTGTAATGGTGGAGTCATTTGTACTTCTCCTGGGTTTTTTCGTGGTCTTTAGGCCATTCTGGGAGTACTAGGAGCAGAGGAAGTAGCAAAAGATATGGAGGATGATGGAGATTGAGCAGTTGAAGAAGTTGCTCCTATAGTGCTACTAATTATAATAGAACTAGTTGATTGTGGCTTAGGAATGTGGATGGATGGGATGAGAGGATGATAAGAGGAAGATAAAGGGGTAGCGGAAGAACCAGGACCAAAAAAGGAGTATGAGGTGGAGAGAAAGATGTAATCTCACTAGCAGAAGAGAGAGTTTCAAAAGTACTTTTCTTTTTCCGTTGAGTGGTAATGGAAACTCAAAAGGTTTAACTCCAAGTTTTTCACTCTTGCATTTAGTTAATACACTCTCTAGAAATGGAAATTTCCTCCAACTTTTGAATCAAAGTTTGAAATTTTGGGGGCTTTGTATGTGCTTGAGTAGAAGTTTGGCCAACTGACTTTGGAAGTGTACTAGGATATTTGGTGGTTGTTTTGACAACTTTATATCTAGGGTTAGAAGATGTGGAATGTGATATTGAAGTTGGTGATGATTTTGAGGGAGACTTAATCTTAGAATGGCCTTTTAATTTAGGATTTAACCTTATTGTCATTCATATTCTGAAGGCACTCCTTCTAGCGCCAAAAATGTTGAAGGCTCGAAATATCTACCTCAACATCAGGGAAAACCACCCAATCAAGACCTTAGAGCAGATCCTTTTTTGTTTGTATCAGTGGCTTCGACTGGGTTTTATGGGACGATTTTCCCTTGATATAAAATAAGAAAATGGATGAAGTATATAGATGTTAGACTTATGATGTAATTAATATGAGAATAAAAGTATTTAAACTAACTATTTGTCTATATATTTATCTATCCATGGAAATCTTATCTATATATGTGATTTAAGAGAATCTCACATACAACATGACAATATAGATTATCAAGGTAATATGAGGTTAAAGCAAATTATGATAACTAATTTAGTTAAATATTTAATTAAATTAGTTGATGAAATTGTTACACATATATGATATCGTTGTTCATGCATATAACATATGATTTCAATCACACATATCAATAGTGAAAGATGCATGATAGTTTACAACATATATATGATAAACATAATCAAACAACCATTTAACTCTTAAGCAAATAAAAAACATGCAGATAATAGTACCTGGTATATTGTAACTCTGCTAATGAGAAAAACAGTATTGGTTCAACTTTCTATTAATATAATGTGAGTTACAGTAGTGAAAATAAAAGCTTTCTCTCCAAAATTCAGAACCCTTTCTCCATTCAAATGAAGGGGATTTATAGTTTTCAAATAAAATACAAATATAGTAAAGTAGAATAAAAGTCTAGAGTGGCTTTAACAAACACCTCTTAGAATAAAACCATAAGACAAATTTAGAAATGGCTATAACAACCTAACTAAGATTGTGAAGAATACTGCCCTCCCATACACTGCTGCAATTCGTAGATATTTGTCATAGGCTTCAATTCAGGTGGAGATCGTGGTTGAATATGCATTTGACCAGTAAACATAGCGTTTGTGAGTGCTGGCAGCATATGATTAGTTGTGTTAGATAAGGATATAAGCATTAACCATTGGCTATTTGTTTTGACTAAGAAATTCCAATGGCATTCTAAGAATATATGAGAGAGATTTTCAATCTTCTCGGCCTTTTCCTTTGAAAAATCCTAACACATCTTTGTTAAAAATTTAATTTTGGGAAGAGTTCCCTCTGGGCAGTCTAAAATAATATTTGCCTGAAACAAATTATCATTGATAGCTTCAATAAGGTCATTAGAGATGTCCCTTGTATTGAATACCATTGTTTATGTCTGTTTCAGGCATATTTCCCATTCTCTGAAGAATATATCCTTATGTGATTCTTCAATCCTTGGTAGATTGATCGATATCCCTTCAGCACTATCTTGCCATGCTATACATCCTACACTCTTCTCCTCAATATCATCAAAGTATGTCCTCATGTCGAACAGTTGGTCTACCAACGAACTCGTTTGACACAAATTATGAATAATAGCTAACTTATGACAGAAAATGACCTACTATTGAGCAAGGATATTATTTAATTCTCCTGCTTCTTTTTTAAATTCTACCAACTCAGGATTGACTTTCAATTGTTCAATCTTCTGCTGTAATTCTTGAATCTGGGCATCTCAGACCTTTAAATCAAATTCATGCTTAATTTTAAGGGTGTTGAAAATTATTTGAAGCTCTATAAGATGTGTTGGGTGTGGAACCTGATTATCTTCTGTATTCAAAGGTATCGCCGCATTGGACCCCAGTTTGTAATGGGTTAGCAACTCTGCCCGTAAAATTTTCGCTACAGGGGGGGGTCCAGGGGGGGCGGCTGCAACCTTTGGGATCCCCCCCCCCCCCCCCACCACCCCCCGGCGGGGGATCGGGGGCAGCGCCCCTGAAAGCTAAGATTAAATGTAAATTTCCTTGTAAAATGTTGTAATTTCGTAGTCAATCTGGACCGTTCATCAGGTGGATATCTGATGGTAGAAGTTAATGTTTAATTTAGGGTTTTTTTGCCTAGGAAGGCAACCCCTCGTTATATATGAGGAATTGTATTGTGTCTATGTATATCTGTATTCTTTTTTTTTTTTTTTTAACAAGGTCGGATACTTTTTATATTATAAAATCATAAAGTTGATACAGATACATAGGATTCCTGAGTTATGGCAGAGAGGGGCAAAACTGGGTACGCAGACCCTTTATCCTCTTTGCTGCCCAAAATACTAAAGTTAAACAAACAACGGCTATATTGCCTTACAAAAGCCCCGCAGAGCAGACAAAATTTAAAGGTCATAGGGAGTTTTCTGAGTTACTGAGAAGTCGGGGATAGTATCTCTTCGGGCGCCACTAGCCTTGGTGGATGCCTCAGCATGAGAACCTTGAGTGAGGGTGCGGATGTGCTCCATGGCTTCCTCCAGGTGGCTGCATCTACCCTACAAGTTTTCGATTTCTGCCTTTTGTTTTTCGAGCTTTTTCCTCTTTGATCTTGAATCAGACTCGTAATCCTCCTTCAGTTCCTGGAGCTTGCTCCTTAGTCTGTTAATCATGAATGTATGGGTCTTGCACATCGTGTAGTCCTTGCTAAAGATCCCATCGATGTTGATAACAGGTTCAGGGGGGTTCTGCTGGGCTGGCTGATCTGCCATAGCGGATTGAGGGAGCAGAGAGACAGGGCAGAAGAGAGAAAGCTTGAAGGTGGTGAGCCCGAGAGGAAGAGACTGATAATTAGGGAGCAGAGGGCACAGAAGCGAGAGCATCCAACTGCTGAATCTGTCCAGCAAAACTGAGTCAATGAAAAATTTAGAACTGAAATGAAAATTTACCAGCAGCGTGGGCCTTCGCTCAGTCTCTTTGTTGCTGGAGTCAAGGTGCAGAGACCGCTTCGGTCTGTGGAGGGCAGTTGCCCGTTGCGTGGGCTTGCTGGAGTTCTGAGAGGAGTCTCCTGAGTGAGAGCTGTTGGCGACGATGGAGCAGGGAGGAGGGAGACCCCTACGCTTGGAGAGAAGGCCTGGGGGCACCTTGGGCTCCTTGAGACTCCTTAAGGAATGAATGGCGCTGCGCGTAAAGTAGAGGAGCTCCTGATTTATCTCGACACTCCTGTAAGAGATGGTGTGGCTCGCTGATTGAGGCTCGATGCAGTCTTGGGCCAGGGGGCATGAATAAGTGTTGGGGATGATTTCCAGGGAGGGAGAGGGGGTATATATGGAGGAGGGGAGGCGCTGCCTGTACAAGGGAATCCTTTTAGAGATCGAGGTGTTGACAGAGGGCTGATATGGAGGAAGATCCTCCTGTGAGAGGAGGTGACATAAACCAACCTGATCCGGATCGCTATCACGGGGAGGAGAGGGGGAAAAGGCGCGCAGGACGAGGGAGGTGAGAGAAGGCGGCTGCGCATGAGTGGAAGAGGAATCGAGGTTTGGGAGGACTCTGAGTGCAGAGAGGACAGACATCATTCTGATAGCTTTAGAGATTAGACCTGGTGACACTGATGAGGGAGAGGGTTTAAGGAATGGCTCTGTCAGTAACACAGTCATCAATACAAACCTGACCCTGTTTTAGATTGACAGCCCTGTTGGCAAGGAGATCCGCCTCAGCGTTGTGCTCTCTGAGGACGTGCCTAAAGGAGGTTTCTCCCAGATCTCTAAGATTGTCCAGAATCCTGGTTCTGGTGTTGTTTAGGCCTTCCTTGGTGAATTTATTCCCTGAGATCATAGAGGAAATTATGATGGATGAATCTCCAATGATGATGGCATTCCTCAGGCCTTTTTCTAGGAGCATGTTGGTGCCCATGAGCAGGCTGTAGGCTTCTGCCGAGTTATTTGTAGCTTCCCCAAGACCCCATTCATACCTGCAGATGAGAGTACCATGGTGATCTTTTATTACGCCTCCTGCCCCTGCAGCTCCAGGATTTTGCTTTGATGCTCCATCGAAAAAGAGGGTGGGGCAGTTTTGAGCACTGATCCATTGGTGGATTTCTTCGGTGGTTCCCCTGAGCTTCCAGGGAGTTTTTTTCTTGTGGACTTTGCTTTTAGGCGGAGGGCTGTGGGAGTAGCTAATTTTGAACTTGTTGTACCAATCCTTTTCCTCTTGGGTCCAGTTCGCCTGATCAGGAGTGGCAATGTAGTTCGCGCTGATTGTTTCAGAAATGCTGGCCATCGTTTTTGCTATGATTGTGCCCATTCTTGGTTGTATGTTGTTGAAGATGAGGTTGTTCCTGGCGAGCCAAAGGTTCCAGCAGAGGGTGGCAGGGATGCATTTCCAGATTCTAATTAAATTGGTTTTGCCTCTTCTATGATGAGGATAATCGTTTTTCCAATTCTTCTGGAGGGAGTGGACTTGATCATATCTTCCTCGGGCTTCCAAGGGACTGGTGAGCTGCTTCCAACAATTCTGAATCCATGGACAGAGGAGGAAGGAATGTTGGATTGTCTCTTCCTCAGCTTTGCAGAAACCGCAAATTGAAGGGCCTTGAATGCCTCTTTTCCTCAGATTTTCTGCAGTGAGGATTCTCCCTTTGAGGAGGGTCCAGTTGAAGTGTTTAACTTTGGGGATGCATTCAGATTTCCAGGTGGCTGGGTGGAGGTTCCAATTGGGAGAAGGGAGGCTGTTCTGAAGGGATTTGTATCCCTCCTTAACCGAGAAAGACCCTCCACAGGAATCCCAAATGTACGAGTCTTCTGCTTCTCTGTTGACTGGCGCTGCTCCTGATAGACTTGTCTTTAGCTTATGCCAGAGGTCTTCAAGGTCTTGAGGGAGATGCAGCTCCTTCCAGTCTTTCCATTTGTTGTGGTTCCAAGAGGAGATGTCAAAGAGAGTGTGTAACCTTCTAGCTTCCATCCAAGTCTGAAGAGGCCTTAGCTCAAGTTGGAGACTCCTTGGATTAGTGTTCATGATTCTATCCTCCCAGATTTTGGTATCCTTCCCATTACCCGGGTGCTTGGACACATTCTTCCTAAAGTGACGCAAAACTTTTTTAATTAGGCGCCAAACAGAGGTGCAAGGTCTGTCAGTTATTGGCTCATTGAGAATGTTCGAGCTTGGACCGTTGAGATATTTTCTTTTTACAGCCTCCACCCACCAAGATCCCTTGCTTGTGATAATCTTCCAAATCAGTTTTAGCCCCATGGCCTGATTGGAGTAGTTAGGGATTTTAATAGAGAGACCTCCTTTTTCATAAGGAAGAGTTACCTGCCCCCAGTTCACTAGGCTGAACTTTTTAGAATCCTGTTTTCCACCCTGCCAGAGGAAGCTGCGCATTATGAGTTCCATGTGCTTGTGGATGCTTGTTGGGGCCAACATCACAGTGTATTGATAGATTGGCAGCCCTGAGAGGACGGCCTTAATAAGGATGGTTCTACCTGCAAGGTTTAGCCAAGTGACTCCCTAGCTTTGTAAAAGACCTCTCATTTTCTCTATGTGTTTTGTCCAAACTCCTGCTTTTATGTGATCCTTTGCCAAAGGTAATCCCAAGTAGGAGAAGGAGCTCCAGTTCTTTTGGAGAGGGATGTCAAAGATGTGTGATATGCTTTGTTGGATTTTAAGAGGCACGTTCCAAGTGTAAATTTTGCATTTCCTGTTGTTTAGTTTTCCTCCTGAGACCTGAAGGAAGGCGTCCAGGACCCTTTTGAATCTCCTTGCCATCAAGCTTGAGGCTCCCCCAATTAGAAGAGTGTCGTCTGCAAATAGTGAATGGTTGATCTCCTTTAGACCTCTTTCAATGCTTACCCCCACAATCTCTCTCTTACAGCAGAGGTCTTCCAGGTGAATGCTAAGGGTTTCAGCCATTATGATGAAGAGGAAAGGAGAGAGAGGGCATCCTTGCCTAAGGCCCCTGGTACTTTTGAAGGAGTTGCCTGGACAACCATTGATCAGCGGGGCTGTCCACGGGTCAGAGATGCATCCTCTAATGATATCGACTGCTTTCGAGGAGAAACCAAACTTTCTCATTGTAGCTGTTAAGAAGACGTGGTCCACTCGATCAAAAGCGTTGGCCATATCCAATTTGATGATCATGCCTCGTTCTCCCTTGATGAGGCTGCTATGGATGGCTTCTTGAATGAGGATTACATTATCTATAATCTGCCTCTTGGGGACAAAGCCTCCCTGATTTTCTGAGATGAGGAAGGGGAGGAGGGTCTTGAGCCTGTTGGCGATGATCTTTGTGATGGTCTTGTATGAGACATTACACAAAGATATGGGGCGGAATCTATCGAAAGATTTGGGGTTAGCTTCCTTTGGTATCAGAGCAATGTGAGAGGATTTTGTGTAGTCCCCCACCTTATGTTTTCTGAATGCGTTTTTCACCATTCTCACGAAGTCCTTTTTAATTATGTCCCAGTGGTGTCTGTAGAAAGCTACCGTGAATCCATCCGGTCTCGGGGCCTTGTCTTGTTGCATGCTGAAGATGGATTCTCTTATCTCCTCTTCAGTGGGCTCTTGTTCCAGCACTCTGTTGTGTTCCTCTTTGATTTTGTTGTCAATTGGGCTTAAAAAAGTTGTGCCTTCATAATGCTGAGGATCTGCTGTAAGGAGAGCTTGGAAATGATCATGTGCTGCCTTTTTTATCTCTTCTTGATCCTGGAGGACTCTCCCATCCACCTCTATTTTGTCGATCTGATTTCTTGCCCTTCTTATCTTAACGTTGTTGTGGAAGAAGGAGGTGTTCTTGTCCCCTGCTTTCAGCCAAAGGCAGCGGGACTTCACTCTCTGCTCCTCTTCCTCAATGCGGTTTTGCCTGTACAGCTCCATGAACATACTCTTCTCTTTTTCAATGTCATCCGTTGTGGGCTGCATTTGCTCTTTCTCGTTGTACCAACTGTCTATTTCTACAATAAGATCGGATCTCCTCTTTCTCTCGATGTTTGCCAATTCTCTCGCCCACTGCTTGATGGCGGACTTTAGATTTTTTAATTTATTCTCCCACACATAGTGAGGAGAACCGAGGATTTCTTTAGCCCACTGGTTTCACACAAGGGCGCAGAATTCTTCGTGGCTGTCCCAGTGCTTGTTGTATTTAAAGGGCAGAGGGCCAAAATTCGATCCTTTAGACAGAGAGAGGGTTACTGCTTTGTGGTCTGAGGCTGTACCATGGACTGTGTAGCTTT
Organism: Pinus taeda; assembly: GCA_000404065.3. Lineage (NCBI taxonomy): Eukaryota > Viridiplantae > Streptophyta > Pinopsida > Pinales > Pinaceae > Pinus > Pinus taeda. The sequence continues at coordinate 289,033 of APFE030933195.1, forward strand.
TAATTGCCTGGAAGTTGCTGGCCAGCCTTTCATGAATTAGGAATCTGTCTAACCTTTCTTTGATGTTCTGAGGACCTGTTCTTTTATTGGACCATGTGAATTTGCCATTGGAAAGGGGGGTGTCTATGAGATTGAAGAGCTGAATTATTGTTTCCAGCTTGTCTCTGAATGGATCTGGGTGGAAGTTGCCTCCAAATTTTTCCTCCACCTGCCTTATTAGATTCATGTCGCCCCCAATGATAGTTTGACTACTTTGGATGGAGGAGAGATCTGCTTCTAGGTTGTTCCAACAGCTGGCTTTATCTCTGTAGTGGTTGGGTGCGTAAATGTTGTAAATGAAAAGGACCTCTTGAGTGCTCTTGCTTCTTAAGTCTGTTCTTACCCACCAATTGCATATCTGGTGGTTGCTGATTTCCCACTTGTTTTTGTTCCATAGTGTGCCTATTCCCCCTGAGGCCCCGTCCGAGCCTTTGGAGATGCCTGAGTAGTTTCTGAATCTTTGAGTTTGAAGGGTGAAGTCCTGCTCGGTTAGTTTGGTCTCTTGGATTAGGAAAATATCTTGTTGTTCCTGGGTCAGAAGATCCTTGAGTGCTTTTATCTTTAGGGAGGAGCCCATTCCCCTACAATTCCAAGAGACCAAATTCATTATTTCCCAATTGTTGAGTGGAGTCCTGCCTTCTCCTTGGCCTTCTCGCCATTTCCTTTTGTCTTGCCTAGAAAAGAATCCATGGGTTGCTGAGAACCGGTTGCCATTTCCTTGGCCGCTGCTTCATCTCTTAGCTCTTTGTTTGTTTTTCTGCCAACTTTTCTTGGAGGGTCGGAAGGTTGGTTTTCTTCTCTTGTTTTGGTTCTGGTTTGGATTCTTTCGATGGTGGTGGAGGGGGAGAGAGGAGGGAAAGAGCTCGGAGAGGCAGGGCAGGGAGATTGAGGGGGAGAGGGAGGGACCTTTGCAGATAGAGATTCAAAGGGGTTGAGGGAGGGGGGGAAGTCTGAGGGGGGCGAGGGGGGGGGGGAGGGGGTTGGCTTGAGGACTGCGGGCTGAGGAGTTGGGAGCCCGGATTGGGCTTTTTCCTTTTTACTTGTTCCCATGAACCCCCTGCATTTTCTTCATTCTGCTCCACATCAATAACTTTTAGCTTACTACGTCTATTAGCAAAATGGCCATACTCGTGACATACCTTGCATTTAAACGGGAGTTGTTCGTAGTCAAGTTGCTGTATGTGCATCCATTGATCCACCTTGAGTTTAATTGCTTCGGGTAGCCCTTTTCCCAGATCGACCTCGACGCAGATCCTTGCGCAAGCATGCATGTTCTCCCTTGGTTCTGATCTGTCGATGTATTTTCCAACTGCATTGCCAATAGCTTTGACGGATTCGTCTCCCCAGCAGTGAAGGGGCAGATGAGGCAGGCGCACCCACACCGGAACTGCATTTGGGATGTCCATCTCCGGGTCGAAATCCGGGGTCCATCTGTTTAGGTAGAGCCCTCTCGTGTCCATGAAGTAAGGGCCGTTGCGAAAGATGAAGCTCTTGTCTTCTTTTGATTCGAAAAGGAAGGTGAAGAAGCCCCTTCCGCAGAACCTGATGGCGATCTTTCCAGGGATCATTGAACTCCAGTTTCGCTCCACTCATTTCTGCACAGTGCGGGGAGAAGGCCAGAGGCCTGTAAATTGACCGACGAGACCTCTTTCAGATAAGGCTATTGCCGATTTTCTCGGGAGAGAAGGGGGCAAGATCACTTCAGGTATTTCATCCAATTTCTTGATAAATTTCGAATGGGAGGGACGGGGTCTGGGATCCGAATGATGGGAGAGAAGCGAGGCAAAAGCTTCCTCAGGGGACTCAGGGGGCGAAGGCTGGGAGGCGGAGCCTGCCATTGCAGGCTCGCCTTTAGAGAAAGAGGAAAGGCGGGCCAATCCTTAGGCAGCCATACCCCGCAGGAGGCAGGGAGAAAGGGCGCCCAGAGCAGAGGTGCGAGAGCAGAGGGCGAGCGCAGCGAAGGTTGAAGCAGGCTAGCAGAACCCTAGCAGATCGGGCCTGGGAGAACCTGCACGTAGCAGGCTAGGTCAGAGGGCCAGGGCGCGCGCAGGCAGCAGCGCGATCGGTCTCCATTTAGTATAGATGTATCATTGCTCATTCATATCTGTATTCTGAGTGAGGAAGAGAGAGGAGATTGAGAGCGAAGAGGGAATTAGAGCGGATATGTTGTAAGTTGTATCTCTTCAATTTGTTGGATAATCTAAAAGGAAGGACTGGCTATTTCTTTGTGGACGTAGCCCAAACTGGGTGAACCACGTATATCTGTGTCTCTCTTGTTTTATGCGTTTTCTGTGTTTATATTTCTACAATAGTTTATGTATTCCATTGCTCTGTAATATATAATTATCTAACAACTGGTATCAGAGCCGAAGGTATTTTTTGGCTGATAAACTCGCAGGAGAAAAGGGTTCCTGGTTCAAATGGGAGCAATGGAAGAAGATGGTAGGTTTAGGGTCGAAAAATTCAACAGCCAAAACTACCAGCTATGGAAGATGCAGATGGAAGATTATTTGTACCAGAGAGATCTGTACCAACCATTGAGCAGAAAAACAAAGAAGCCGACAAGTATGATAGACACATAATGGGATATTCTGAACAGAAAAGCACTTGGAACAATACCATTGTGCTTAGTGGCATCGGTAGCGTTTAATAATTCAAAGGAAATGACAATAGAGGGTTTAATGTCGACATTGGCCAAACTATATGAAAAACCCTCGGCCTCAAATGAGGTATTTCTTATGAAGTGTTTATTTAATATGAAGATGTTAGAAGGTGGATCTGTTGCTAATCATTTAAATGAATTTAATAAAGTTAACATTCAGTTAAGTTTTGTACGGGTAAATTTTGATGATGAAGTTAGGGCTCTTTTATTTCTGTTCTCATTGCCAGAAATTTGGAATGGTTTAGTTATGGCCATTAGTAACTCTATCTCCAGATCTAGTACTTTAAAGTTTGATGATGTTGTCGATGCAATCCTTAGCGAGGAAATGCGACGGAAAAGCTCCAGTGAGACATCAGGTAATGCTTTGACTGCAGAGACTAGAGGAAGAAAAATGGAAAGAGGAAAGAGCCTGTGATATTGCAGTAAGTCATGAAAAGGAAGATCCAAGTCCAGATCGGGGATAGTGTGCTGGAAATGTAGGAAGAAAGGACACCTAAAGAAAGACTGTAAGTCTCGAAAGGGAAAAGAAGGAGACACGCAGCAAGAAAACAATCATGAAGCGAATGTAACAGGTGATGTGTTGCAAGATGCTTTGATTCTTCCATTAGAAAATATTATTGATGCCTGGGTGGTAGATTCAGGGAC
>APFE030933201.1:0-22919 GCA_000404065.3 Pinus taeda
AAATATGGCTGTAGTTGAGCCAAATCTGCTGCAAAAATAAATTTAAAAAACAAATCTATAAATAAAAAACGTTTTTCAGCAATTTAGCTGCATAAACCCTAGAAAAATTGAAGAAATAGTAAGAATAACTAACAAAATGAATGTGGCTTACCCAAATTAATTTTCTCTGGTTGAAACTACCCGGAAATGCCAGAAAAGAGAAGAGAAATATGGCTGTAGCTGAGCCAAATCTGTTGCTACAGAAATCTCCTGCTGAAATCTCCTTCTCTTGCTGCTGAAATCTCTTTCTCCCGCTGTTGAAATCTACTTTCCTCACTGCTCAAAACACCAGCTACTGAAACAACTGCCAATCTCCAAGAGAAACTCCTTGCTGAATAGTGTGATGAGAGAATGAGAGACACTGCTCTTTTATAACTTTAGAAATGGTTTCTAGAACAGCTTAGAAACCCTAAAAAAATTTAAAAACTAATTAGAAAAAAATAAAAAATAAAAAACAAGTCATTTTTTTGGGGAAACGGGGCCCGTACGGCCTGGAAACGCGTTTCCAGCCGTACGGGCACTTTTCCATTTCGGGAAACGTGCCCGTACGGCCGGAAACGCGTTTCCAGGCCGTACGATACGCCGAAACGCGTTTCCGTTTCGTTTCCGGGCAGAAACGCCCTCTGTACCTGCGTTTCCTGCAACTTAGTTTTAAAGTAATTAAATAATTCAAATGTGCTTTTAGTTACATAATGTTGGTTGCAACCAAAGTCCATCTCTCTCATAAGATTTATCACATTTGTATCTCACTTTTCACCCAAGTCATAGGACATGTCCCGCACGGCCTCATGCTCATATTTCATATGTCAAACACGAAACATGCCCTAAAACGTGTCGAAAATGGTTTTTTCGTGTCCTCAAATTGAGACACGTGTTTTCGACGTGGCAAAATGTGTCCTAACGTTTTTGGCTCTTAGGACATGTGTCCCACGAAAAGTGACATTTAAAACCCAAGACAAGGTTTTTTTTGGGTTTTTTTTGTCATTGTTCACCGCCAAAGTTGAGTTTGCTCGCCGCCGAAACCAAATTTGTTGTGTAGTCACTGTGAGGAATTCCCCCAAATTCAAGCGCAATGCTCACAACTTCACAGTAAGAGCGCAATTCATAACTTCACATTGGGAGCGCAGTTCACAAGTTCTTCTAAATTTCTAGTTTTATTTTATCAATCATGATATTTCTAAATTTCTAGTTAGTAGTTTCTTATGTGCTTGAACAATTGTTTACAACATGAACAATGAACATTGAACTGTGAACATCATTGATGTAGTAAATTAATAAACTAACTAGTAAATTACTAAATAGTAAATACTAAATACTAAACAATAAAATAGATATCATCATGATTCATATATGTAGATGTTCTAATTTCTAAAAAATATGGATCAAGCACTATATTTTGGTTTTTTTTAATAAATTTATATATATTATATTATTATCAAATGTGTTTCTCGTGTCCTGTTTCTAGGGTCGTTGTGTCTTGTGTCGAATACTCGTATTTACATGTCCTTTGTGTCTCATGTCCTGTTTCTGGGGTCGTTGTGTCTTGTGTCAAATACTCGTATTTACGTGCCCTCCATGTCGCGTGTCCTCATGTCATGTGACTTAGCTTTTCACATATATTCAATATCAAACCTCTTCTCTTGTAACTTTATGTATCAATGTGTGTGTGTGTGTGTGCATATCAAACAATTTGCCAAAGAAAATTGTTTTTCAACCTCTTGGATATCACTATGAAATTTCCTCGAACTGAAGCAACTGGAAATTATTCTCCTAACTTATGCAGTTTATTTGTCTTTTGTTTATTATTAATGGCAAATATCGAATAAATCACACTGCAATTCATCATAAATAAAAATGCTTTGAAAAATAAAATACTAGAACTAAGAAAATAATGCGCACACAATAATTTTGACACTGTTATTTTAGACAATCATCCCTGGAAAAACCCCGAAGGTAAAACTAGTGCAGTAGATGAGGGTTTATATTATTCTTTAGCAAAATAGAGAATTACAACTGCTTGCCTCTTACTAGCAAAGCTTCGGCATATAATTTTATCTCACTGGAAAAATATTTGGGAAATCACTTTTCCCTCCAGCAAATCGATCTAGCCTCCTCCAAGCCACTCACACTCCTCTTTGGTACTTGCATTGTCTGCCTGGAATGCCCATTGCTTGCTCAGATTAATTCGCACAGCCTCCGGTGTTGAAGAATATAGGGAAATTAGGTGTAGTGTGATTCTTCTTGACTTGATAACAATTTGTGGAGTCCTTTTACTTTTCTTGTTAACTTAATCTTCTTCTTCTTATTAATGCATGTGTGTACTTCATCAAACTGCTACCAAAAACATAAGAACAAGAACACAAGATGTTGGCTCTCTGCCAGGGCCAAAACCTCTCTTCTCTTGAGAGGAAAACCCTTTGGTAAATTTCTCTTATCGAAGCTTCTTATTGATCAATGCCAAACCCTAGACCCTTGACTAGAATATCCTCTAAGCACAAGTCAAGTCCTTCCTCCTTTTTGCACTTTGTTCCCCAGCACTTTGTCCTCCTTCTTCCGCCACTTCGTTCTTCTTTCAACTGTTAGTAAACCTTGTTGCACTTGCTCTAGAAGAAATACCTTTGATGAGACCCTTTCCTTATGATGGTCCCTTTCTTTTCTTCACCAACCAAGGAACTTCTATGACTGTAATGGGAGGATTGTTATACTAGTAGAGACAGCCTTCTTCTCTTCGCACATGTGGCTGTGATAGGCTTTAGAACAGCCCTATTACCTTCGTTCTTCTTCCTTACTTCTTCGCTTGGGTGGAAGGCCCTTTATCCCTTTCTTTTCTTCACCAACCAATGAACTTCTATGACTGTAATGGGAAGATTGTTATACTAGTAGAGACAGCCTCCTTCTCTTCGCACGTGTGGCTGTAATAGGCTTTAGAACAGCCCTATTACCTTCACTCTTCTTCCTTACTTCTTCGCTTGGGTGGGAAGCCCTTTAGGCCTATGTTCTAGCCCAAACAAATGAGAGATGTGATGCTGATATACTATTGTTGTTATGACCATAGGCAGCCTTCCCTTTCCTCACACGTATGACTGCAGCTGCTGTAGAAATGGTCCTCTTGACTTCGGTCTAGGCTTCACCTTCTTCATTGCACTTGGAGACCTCTCCGTTGTCCTTCGTTACCCTTTACTTGCCTCTTTACTTCGTAGATTTCAAAGATGTAAGCGAGTGCGTTTTGGTGGAATGGACAGCGTCTATACATAGAGGATTGTCCCTCCTTTTAGGCTGACTTGAGGACAGCTTGCAGGCCGACTTGTTGAGCTTGCTTCGAATGGCTTGTTTGGGGGTGTAACATGCTTGAAGGAGCTTCTTTGATGGTGCCTTTGCATAGGAGGGGACTTGACTTTGCTTGGAGGTATTCTATTGACCTTAATACATGTTGTAACATGCCCTTAAAGCTTTCAACCTTTCCTTTTGACTATTTGACTCACCTATTGCACTTAACATGTGCTAGACCTATTTCAATGAGCAAGAAACTCATTGACATATATTATAAAAATAATATTTCTTTTCTTGAATAAGTACAAATATGAAAAGTACATTTATGAAGACCGAACCTAGTTACATTTCCTTCAACATCCGGGACTCACTCCTTGCAAGTTGATCTGCCTTTTGAAGCCACTCACACCTCCTTCTGGCAATTATTCTTGCAACTGGAAGTGAAACACTGCTCTTGCTACTCGCACTAGCTGAATACGGCCACCTCTACTGGAAAATTTGGCCTCCCTTCCTCACACTGGAATCTTGGAAAACCTCCTGAGAATTTCTCTGGAAATTCTCACTACTGAAAACCCCGCTACTGACTCTCCCTGGCTAGAACTGTGCCTTGCTCTCTACAACTGGGTAATTAGCATTGCCTCCCTCTGTGTCTCAACTATATTATTTATTCTCCACCCCCATCAACCCTACTCTTGTAATCTTTTGTTGGGCAACCAACGGCTATGATCACATCTCAATCGATGGCTAAGATCATCTTCACTTCGTCAAATGACTTTTCCGAAAGTCTCTAGAGCAAAATCAATCTTCCTCAGTTAATCTGATTTAATTAGCCAGATTTCCTAAGTTAGACTTATGAAATATTTAATTATTGGTCAATTAATATAATTAAGGTGTTTTTAAGACTTCTCTCGCGAAACTTTTTCTGGGTTCTGGAGAGCTCATGCTTCTTAGCCTCTTAGACACCATAGAGACTAGAACACCTGTCCACTACTATCAAAAACTAACAATCACCACCATCACTATTTTATTAGGAATCACTACAACAGCTCATCTACTAAATGAGTAAATACCCATACACACAACTTGATTACATCTGCTAACAAATTTACTCTTCATTTAACTTATACGAAAATAGGTCACAAATACGAATTCAAAGTTTACTTATTTAGCCCACCTGGGGAGCTCACTTGGCAAGCTCGTGAAAATATGAAGTAAATTTGAGTACAAGGTCCCATGTTCAAATCCATGGTTGCTTACCGATGGTTGTGTACTGGGGGCGGCACAGTTCACATAGGGGTTATAGTGGTGGCAGTCAGTATCAACCCAGTGTCGCACGAGCACGAGAGTGGCCCACTTGCTGATTCCTCCAGGCATTAAATAAATAAATAAAATAAAAAAATTGCTTAGCCCATGGGGAGCAGCTCAATTGGTGATCGTTGTGTTATGAAGTACTATGTAAACCATGAAATTCAAAGTTCAAATCCCCTGTCGGTCAAGAAAACAAAAAAGATAAAAAAAAATTACTTATAATTTATGAAGGTAATTTGTTGAAATTCCCTATGTATCTGTCAAAGGAAATTTTCAGTGTCTCACAAAACCATGCTGCCACATAAAATGAGCTTGCAAATGAACATTTCTGAAAGGAGAGGACAGCTAATGCCTATTTCTCAATTAACTGGTTTACTTTCTCTGGTTTCTAGACACTAAGAACCAAAAGCATTAAAAAAACTTCTAATGGATGAACAGTGGGTGTACATAGCAACTAGTTTCCCCCATTCTAGGCATTATCACATACATGATACATCTGAATATACTATAAAAAACTATCAAATATTCTGACTAGGTGCAAAGGAAGAGCACAATTATCCCAAGTGCAGAAAGGCTCTGGCTACAGTTAACTTGTGTAAACAAATGGGAAAAAAATAAAAACAACATATATAATGGCACCGAATAAATTATTTATAGTACAGCCGCATAATGCTCATATGTTGAAGTTGGGCAAATATTATGTGCACATCCATTGTCCTTGAACCCATGAAAATGTAGTAACATATTTATCATTGTAAAAAATCCAACAACTGGTGGACCTTATTCTTGACAATGGTTATAAAACCCTCAGCAATGAGAGTTATAATGAGTATTCATCAAAATAATTTCAAAGAAGATTGCAATTTGAAAAACCTCCCCATATAAATACCAACTTCCAATATCTTGAAAATAAATGGAAATTTGAAGTCCATATCAGCCAAGAGCACAGATTCTCATAAAAATAAAAGTCACGTATAAAATTTTGAACGTACTGCAATTCTCCGTGGCTGCGTACATATGATGTTACAGAAACCCCCTTGCCCTGATAAAATCATATCATCTAATATATACTGAGGAACCTGAAATAGAATGATCATCAATTAAAAAGTGAGGAATAAGAGTGTACACAAACAAGAAATCAGCAACTGTACTAGTATCTTTTTCATTTTCTCAATCTAGTTAAAGAGAAGACTTCACATCAACATTATTGTGTTTACTGTAACATGATCAAACTTCATGTCTCAGTCTTGTATGTACATGCTTTGCTGAAGCATTCAACCTTAAGCAATGACCTGACATACATGATATAATATTGTTTGAAGGCTTCAATTTAGATTGAATAAACCTAAACAAAGAAAGTATTCTGAAAAGTGTTTGTAGTCCACAATTTTTAATAAGAAGTTAGTCAGCAGAAAGATTATATTTTACTACAGGATGTCATGGAATAGACAGAGGACTGCTTCTTGAGCAAAATGGTAGAGTTTAGAACTACAGCAAGAATCAGCAATCTCTTATCAGAGAACTTATCAACATAAAATGAATATGCATTCAACAGTTTGCAAAATAGATCATTTCTTTCAGTCTGAAGTTGAATATTAACAATTTAGATAAAATTCCTGTCACCAAGTTAGATGTGTATATTCAGATATACAGCTTTAAGAATACATTATTCAAGCAGTTAATGAATCGTTTGCCCTTTCCAAAAATTGATGTTTTCAGTACTGAGTGTTCACAGAATAATATTGAAAGAACGAATACAATTTTGAAAACACTCTTGAATGCACGAACACTAGAGAAATAAGAGGTGGCCTGAAAGTGCTCCCTAGATAATTTCATAACATTGATGCTTCTTCAGCTTTTAATGAGGCACATATTTCTTATATAAACCAAATACCTAAAAAGTTTGTCAACATATGAAAATAATTACATTGAGATCCTAGAATCATATCATCCATTGAGCTTCTTAAAGCATACGTTGCCTGAAGAAGGGCAAATAATTTCCAAGGCAATAAATTGTATGTCCTTGAAATATGATCAAGCAAAAGAACTGGCAGCTGAAAGTGTGTCATAGTAGTAACAATGCAATTTTCAGATGACATCAATTCAGATACAAATTTAGCTTATTAAATTTTCTTACTTTGAACTTTAACTTGACAAGGGAAACAACATGGTTAAAAGGCTACAACATATTAATAAACTGACAGGCAAAAGACAAACAATAATCAATATTGCACAATGACATACCTGAGTTGTTTTCCCACACCCAGTCTCACCACTAACAACAACAACATCATTGTTTCGCATCAATTCAAGCAATTGCTTCTTTGACTCTGCCATAGGAAGGGCTTCCCTAGCTTCCAGCATCATCTATCCATACAAACAGCAAGAAGCATCAAAGCTTAATGGAAAATTGTTGAAAACAGAATCACTGAGGTATCCCATGATCAAAAGGGATAATGGGACGCTCTCGAAAACAGATAAAAATGTTAAAATTGAAAGCAAAATGATGAAGAAATTCTTCAAAGATTACAATTGACATTTTTTGTTTCTATAAAACCACAACTAAGGTACTTTAGACTCAGTAATTAGGCACCAAAACATCACAACTAACAAATACATGGACATATGAGGGAGCAGGATAGGACCCAATATCTATGATGGTTAACTATGCATAGGATTCGGATCATAAATACATTAATCCCCCCCACAAATAACTTATCTTTCTAACAAAAGTAGCATCAAATATTCTCAAAATCAATCAGAGAGTAAATTCCATACTCATCAAGCAAAATTATCTCAATGACTTAATAGTGCAAACCTCTTTGGAAGAAAGAGAAACATGTACAATGTAGGAAGAGTGTAAATGACTGTAACATGAACAATGAACCTAAATGGTATGTTGTTTATATGTATTTTCTTGCCATTAAAATTTTGCTCACTTATTTTGTATATGAGAGATCAATTAGCACTTAATGTTTATCAACTATACTATATCATCCTTTTCAAAGGAATGCCAAAATTTTCAATGTCCAAAAGAAAAATATCTGAATCCTCAGAAATAAAGAAATGGAATAAAGTCTGAAATGCCAATGGTGGTTATGTGGGCCACAAGAGTTAAAGGAAATTAAAAAGCAACTACTCAAGTTCTGTCTCCTCTCCATCATAGTAAGAATAACCACAGTTAATGTTTGGACATGACCATTAAAACTTCTAAACAATTCATTTGTCACATTCCATTAATCCTAAGCAAGCATGTCATGGGAATGCTCCCTACCTGATTTTGTCATGTCCCCATTTTTATTCTTCTTCATAGTACAACCAGGGTGGATTTCCAAGGCAGGGGATGGCCAGATCAGTGGAGCAGGTTTATGTCATCAAGGGTCCCGATAGAGTTTTGAGGAGTTTTTATGGGATTTGATGGCATTCGCTTGGCATATTCCATCATCTACACAGTTTGCCTTTCGTTCCGTCGCATTCCGACAACCTTCAAATATCAGCGTTATTATTGGGCATAACTTAATTAATTATGCTCGAGGTGGTATTCCAGGGAGATTGATTGATGGAACACCTCGGTGTAATAGCTTGTTGGAACCGGAACGAAAAGATCTTTAGGATGGGATGGTTAGACATGATTTTCAGTGGCCTGAGGAGACATGGTGGCCAATTTACCCCTTTTCCACATTAAAAAGAATATTTTAATTGAAATAAAAGATTTTCAATGACCTGAGACGTGGTGGCCAATTTACCCCTTTTCTGCATTAAAAAGAATATTTTAATTGAAATAAAAGAGGAAAAAGTGCTCCATGATTAAAATAATAATAAAATAGAAGGTTCTAGAGAAGTCCATCAAATCTATAAAAGAGAAGGAGGAGACCATTGGAGGACATCTTGGATCTGATATTGTTTCTTGTATGAGAGGTTGAGAACCCAGTTCTCTACTCCAACAGTAGCCCCAGGACGGAAACCCTCAGGTGATTCAATGAGAGTGGGCGAGCAACCATCTCTTCCCTTGGTGAATCCATTCAAGGTTCATAGGTTGCAGTGTATTGATTTTCAGTTTGTTTTGGAGGCCAATTTGCGGCAATATTGTAGATCCGTTGGAGGCTCGCTTTTCATCTCAGCTCTTTGGGGTTGTGCGTGCTTGTAAAACCCCAGTTTATCTAATAATATAATAAAGTTGAGGATTTTTCTTATTCAGTGTGTTGAGGATTGCAGTGCTCTTTTTGTCTATATTTTACATGGCAATATTTTGTTAAATGAATAGGAATTTTATTTGAGGAGCTTGTTCCAAATTCTCCTAGGGTGCAAATTTCCAGCCAGAAGCCTAAGATGATCCTCAAGTAGCAGCTTCTCATATGCCTCTCACCTACTCATTGATCAGCTCATGCATGAGGAAGAGGATGACCATAACAAAGGCCAGATTCTATCCTAGAACAATGGGAATTTTGTTAGGGATGAAGACCATAGAGAAACTAATTAAACCAAGGTTCTGGCTATAAGAACATGATAGAAGAGGTTCAGTCAACAATAGGAACCCTAATCGATAGCTTTATTCGGTGTATCAGCCCCACTACTAATCTTTAGCCCTTCAGCCTTGCATTTGGGGTTGAGATTGGAACCAAGAGCTGCATGTGCTCAAAGATGTTTAGAAGAATAAAAGAGTTGAATGAGGATATGCAGTTTGTGAAGGAGTTCCCCAAGTTGAGTGAGGCAGAGGCACAGGAACAGAAACAAAAATGGCGCAAAATGTTCGCCAAACCCAATTACTTGCTTGAAAAGAAGAAGAATTTCAAAGGCAAAGGGGGTAAGCATATTCCCCATGAGAAATCTTGTATATTGTGGGAAGAATGGACATGAAGCAAAAGCTAGTAGAATATCATGGGAAAAGATAAAAAATAAAGCTCCTTAACATGCTCATCCCATTATTTCCGAATGCAATATGTTGGAATTTCTAAGTCTAACTATTAGAAACCCTTCATGTACTTTTCTGATTTATTTCTTCCTACTTGTTCTAATTAATTAACATTTTATTTACCATGTAAATACTAAAAATAAATACAAGTACATGCTCAACACATTACAGGTCACCAACTGAAGAAAACAAAACAAGCACACAAGTGACACCGTTGTTTTTGGACCAATGTCCCTGGAAAAACCCAATGCGGGAAAATCGGTGCAGCTATCTGAGAGTTTTAATTATTAAGCAGTTTCAGAATACAATCTGGGTGCCAAAACCAGCTCAGCCAACAAAGAATAATCTCGGCAGTAGTACCTCTCAGTTGGAGACAGATATTCCGACTAAAACCCCGGATAAACACTCCGACAGCTCCTAGCTCCAATCTGCCCCACAAAAACTCCAGTCAGCCTCTAGGGACTACATCAGCGCTTTCTGGCCCAGCGTTACCCTAGCTCGCCTTGCGTCACCCACGCTAGCTCTCTGAGGCACTGTGCAACTCCTCGTTGCCTCTACGTGAGCCCTGGCTGGCTCTGCGTCCTCTCTCCCGGCTTCTGCGTTGATCCTCCTGGTACTATCTTTTCCTCTCTGCTTCTGTATTCACTGCCCCTCAGCTGCAACTCTGATCCCTCTCTCAACTTCCTCAGCAAACCCTGCCCCAGAAAATCGAAATCTTGATCAACTCAGTGTGTTCTCCAAGTGACCCTCAAGCCTCCTCTTATACTTTTCTCGTTGACAATTCAACGGCCGAGATTAAGTCCCTAATCAACGATTAAAATTTAGATCTGGCTTGATCCATGATTTTTGGACCCTTCTAACACAGTTTTATATTAATTCACATTAATATTTTATTTTCCCTAAGTTTAGACTTAGGGACTCCATTAAAAATATAAATTATTTTAATATCTCCCAAACTGTTTAGAATCTGCCCAAACCATTTCTGGGTATTGGATATCTCATGTGCTTTAGCCTCTCAGCAAACCCCGCTCTAAAAATTGAATTGACTGGTCTCCCTCAGTGTGTTCTCCAAGTGCCCCTCAAGCCTCCTCTTATACTTTTTTCTATTGACATCTCAACGGCCAAGATTAGGTCCCTAATCAATGGCTAAAATTACATCTGGCTTGATCCATGACTTTTGGACCCTTCTAACATAGTTTTATATTAATTCACATTAATATTTTATTTTCCCTAAGTTTAGACTTAGTGACTCCATTAAAAATATAAATTATTTTAATATCTCCCAAACTATTTAGAATCTACCCAAACCATTTCTGGGTATTGGATATCTCATGTGCTTTAGCCTCTCCACCAATTTTCGTGGCTAGAGCACATCCAATGCTACCCAAATCAACACAATATTGTAGTAAATGAAGATGTATTTAACACTTCATATGCTTCCTTGGAGAGATGCATGACTGCTTGACACTAGTGCAACTTGCCACATGACATTCCAAAGAGACTTCTTTTGAAAATTTGAATGAAAATTTTGAAGCTATAGTGAACTCCGTTGATGGTTATAGTCTTAAACCCATGGGAATTGGCACCATCAGGCTCAAATTGCCTAGATTCTAGAACTTTATTTTGCATGATGTTCGTTATTTTCATGGGTTGCGGAGGAACTTGTTGTCTCTTGTGCACATTAGATAGCAAGGTCATTCCATTCACTTGTTCGATGGAAAAGTTGAAGTATGGAGGTCTTTCGACAGCATAGTTGTTATGACAAGATGGAAGGATGAGAAATTCTTAAAGTTGAAAGGGGCATTTGCTCAGGCACATAATTTTGCATGCCTTGCACAGCATGATAAAGGTACAATATCTTCTAGCCTCTTTCGGCATGCTAGATTTGGGCACAATAATTATGAATTTATGACAATCTTCTTATCTTGAAGAAAAATTGTCGTTTTGTATTGCCCACCATTCCAAGGAACTTGAAGGAATGTCACACCAATATCCTTGGAAAACACAACAAGTGGCCATTTCATGATTCTACTTTGACAGCACATAGAAATCTAGAGTTGATACACTCTGATTTGTGTGGCCCCGTAACTATTTCATCTGCATTTGATAATAGATATATCATGACTTTTATTCATGACTGCACCAAGATGTGTTGGGTCTATTTGTTGAAAGAGAAATCTTGACCATTTGAAATATTCAAAAAATTTCATCTATGAATTGAAAATGAAGCTCAATCTTGTATTAGCACTCTTCATGCTAATAATGGAGTGGAGTACACTACAAATGAGTTTGAATGCTATATTCGCAACATGGGCTCCATCATCAAACCACTGTTTTATACAATTGTTAGAATTGGCAACTAGGGCCAAACTCCACATGGATCATCTCATTTATGACAGCTGATATTTTTCTTGGATTCCTCTCTCCGAGAGGTGTAGGATTGATCTAAAGATAATCGCATTCTAACATGTACAAATGAAGTTATGAATCCTCATTTGGACATCACTCATCTTCACACATCTCTCCCTCCTCATCTGATTGAGTATGGATTTTTGGGCAGCTTTTCTCTCTCCACACGTGCGAAGGGAAGGCATGGCTTTTTTTGTTTCAGCGTTGTCCAGGTTTAACTGAAAATTTCAAACGTTGCTTTTGGGCTGCGTTGACCAAGTGTTGACCTGTTTTAGTGCGATTTTGGGTGGAGGAATTTTTTAGGCCGCAGATCTAGACACAAGAACCGAGGCAATATGACCTCTGTTTTGATGCGTATTGACTATACTAGAGCTGGCCGCAGGGTTGACTTTTGTTGACCAATTTTGACTGGACTTTTTCGGATTGTTTTGGGTTGATTTGACTTGATGTTGGAGACCGAAGTTGATTGGGTTTGACCGAGCTGAATTGAGGAAGAAATCTGCCCTGTCGACCAGTGTTGACTTTTCTGGTTAGGGCTCTTTTGTTGCTATTATAAATTATCAGAATTCGTAAATTGTATTATCTCTATCTGCTAAACTATTGAAGACTAAAAGAAGAATTGATCAAGGGTTTCCCCACATTGGGGTTTGTCCCTGGCTGGTGCCACATCTTGTGTCCTCTTGTCTTGGCTTATCTTCTACTGTTTATGTTTATGTTCTATCAACATTTTACTTACATGTTTATGTGATTGCTAAACTAAAATTGATATTGGGCTCATAAAGAAATTGAGTCAAAATTGCTCTAAAGCTAAGTTGCATGAAACGGGGGAACGGAAACGAGTTTCCGAAACGGGAAGTGATACGAAACGCGACCTCCCCAAATTTGAGGAAACAGGGAAACGCGAATATATATATATATATATAATATATATTAAAATATTTAAAAATTATTATATATATGTGCAATCAATAAAGCATTAATGAATCAAATTATAATTTAATTACATTTAAAATTAAGATTAATTTATATCAACATTTACTCATGAGTCCATGCATGAAAACACATAATGAAAATAAAAATATAGGAAAAATCCAAAAGCAACCATTTAAAGTTTATTATAATATCCAAGGGCAATCTCAAAAAATCCAGCCTTTTATGTTATAATTTAGTATATGAGGCCTGCAAGTACAATAAAGACTATAAGGCTGCAAAGAACTATAGAGACAGACTAATCCTCATCATAACAAACTCATCAAAAATAGAAGCAGCACAATGCTCAACAGTGGATGGCGGTGCTGAAGAAGATGATGCACCAATTCCACTTCCAGACTCGTCCTCAATATTCAAGGCAGCAAGAGAGAACCCACTAGAAACAATTAAAAACGAATTAAAAAAAAAACACTTGATTTTTTGGAAACGTGGGGCTGTACGGCCGTGAAACGCGTTTCCGGCCGTACCACCCACGTTTCCATTTCGGGAAACGTGGTGGTACAGCTGGAAACGCATTTCACGGCCGTACCAAACACGGAAACGCGTTTCGTTTCCGTTTCCTCAAGGAAACGGGCCCCCCCCCCAATGTTTCCTGCAACATAGCTCTAAAGCATAGAACATACCAATGTTGCCTAAAATTAACAACAATCCTTAACAGGATGACGTAGCAAAAAGAATGAATAGGACACTCTTGAACATGGGAACTTCAAGGTTATTTTCAAGAATGTGAAGTTGATGTTTTGGGCTGATGCAACTCTATGTGCATTGTGTAGTATATGAGAAGAACAGGTGTCCATCTCATGCTCTAGGAAACAAGACTCCATATGAAATGTTGTATCGCTGCATTCCTCTCGTGAGGCATCTCAGGGTCTTAGGTTCCACCTGATATACCTTAATTCCTAAGCAACAAAGAAACAATGCTGCAAGGAGTCAAAATTGCATCTTCTTAGGGTACTAAAATACCACCATGACATATCGTCTTCATGATGAGGTAAACAAAAAGTTCATTCTTGTGATTTTTCTTTGATCCACCAAGAATGACAGCATTGTTGAGTAGTAGCTTGATCATCCATAGAAATTCACCCATGTAAAAACATATCAAGAGTTTGACGATGAGATTCCACATCTAGAAGGGAGGATCCCATCTTGGATCAATCTTTGGAATCTCCTTCTGAAGCACCATATCCCCCACATGAAGAAGTTCCAACCACTTCATTAGAACAGGAACTTCAATTGGGCAATGTGATTGAGAGGAGTGAAAGGTTGAACCTTGATGGAATTCAACACCACATCATTCATTTGAGAAACCTGGACCATCTTAGAAAGGTCCACCAAATTGGCTCATCTAGACATTTGAAAGTGTTCATCCTGATGACAGTGGAAAAGAACCAAAAGTTCTACAAGATGAGATGGAGGTGATGTGGATAATTCAAACTTGGGTGATCTAAATGATATGGATGTTTCATATGATTGTGCATTGAATTCATCTACTAACTTTGAATGAACTTCCTTTGAAGAAATTGTTTCTTGTGATGAGTGGAAAGATACCCCTCAGATTAAGGGGGGGAATCCTAGATACCTAGTCCTTAGGGATTGAGGCAAATTGCAAATATTCTTGTAAATATAAATGTAGAGGAATATGAAGAGTCATAGGTGGATAGGAAGTCATTCAGAAGTCTTGGAAGTTGAAATCAACAATCATCTCCTCTTTGGATTTATATATGGCTAATATTAATAAAATGCAATCAAGAGTGGAGTTATTCCTAAGTTAGCTTTAAGGCCCTCCCTGATTGGTTTTTTGATCAACTAATGTCTTTTTGTGATGTTGCTTCACATGGCCCACCTTGCCACAATAGCGACGTGATATTCTCCTAACTCTTGGTTGCATCTTCATCGTTGGCCTGACCTCTCTTCTTTATCCATGCCTTTGCTCTTGATTGCTCCAAAGGCCTAATATAGCTCATTTAACTTTAAGTCAACATTTGTAGTGGGTTCAAGGTATCAATAAAATGGTCATGCACATGGTACACTTTTCAGCATAATTACCACCATATCCTCATCTATATCTTCCAACCAATGGAAAACAATTGTTCTTTGATATCCTTGACCTTGAGGAAGTGCTCCTATAATGATGCACTCTCATCCATCATGATTGAAAGCAACATAATCTTTAGGAATAATGATCTTCCCTCGTCCAAAGTCTCATGCAACTCTTTCAAATGTTTCTAAATATCTACAAAAGTCTTCCCTACCTAGACCTCAAGAAGCATTTCACCTATCATAGGCAATTTAAGAAGGATTACTACTTTTTCTCACTCATCAACCTTGTCTTGGTCTCTAGCCATAACTTGTGGTTGGGTATTGTTACCTAGGATGATAGTGCCCAAGAACCTCTACTCAAATATGGTAAAAATGCATTGCTTCCATGTATTATAGTTCTTGCCAAAGAACCTCTGGCTACCTTCCAGCATGATGTCAGGTAAAGAGGCCATTATTACAAGTCACAAAAGCAGAAATGGATATTGAATGAGAGAAAAAGGTTGAATATGGCTATTCTTCCCTGCTTAAATCTACAATCTAGAATAAGAACACATGGATTCTGGCTCTAAATGGTAGTAGTAGCCACATATTGTTAAAAAACACACAAATTTCTGATAAATCTGGCTTTTAAAACAAAAATCTAATCGATCTTGCTTTCTAATCATCCAAAACCCTTTTCGTTATTTGATGTGTCATGTTGGTGCTCAATACGTCTCTACAAGCAGCAGTCCCTAGACCTTTATGCTGGCACAGATTATGTGGTACCCAAACTGTTTAAGTCACAAGAGTGGAACATTGTCTTTCAAAGGTCTGAAACTTTTGATAGAAGTTTGAGAATGAAGGGCTCTAATAACATAGAATGAAAATACAAACATATAGGAAAACCAAGATTGCATACACGATGAGAAAGTGAAATCTTTCTTTTAAAGGGTTACAAGTTAGTCGAGTCAATCCACTTTACGAATGTGGGATAATACCAAGAAATACACTAAAGTGAAGTAAGGCATAAAAGCATAAACTAACCTAGAGTCAAAGTGACTTTATTAAAGACTATATCTAATATCAGATTGACCTTTATAAATTATAATCTGATATTTGCTTTAACACCCTTGTAGTCCCTGCTTAGAGTAGTCATTCATTCCTTTATCTACAATAAACGTTGTAAACATACCTTTGAAGGTAGTTGGAGTCTATGTATGAGTTTTATGTTCCATAGGTTAATGAAAAACTTGCAATTCAAAAAGGTTTTCATGGTTTTGACCTTAGAAAGCACATAAGATATCCAAACTATGGTTCCAAATCTACTAGTATGTTAGCTTTTCTAGGATGGGTTGGAAGAGGATATAAAACCTTGTATTGTACTTGATGTATCTTATGTAAGTCCGTGATATAAGACTAAGTTTTCTCACCAAAAATACTATTATTTCTCTAGTTTCTCTTCATATCCTGATTTAAAGCTGTAGCATGATGACAGTTACATGTGGCATTTTACTTGAGTATATATGTAATTTGTATTATGCCCTACAATGATGTTAAGTTCGAATGAATTGTAGAAATGGCATTAATGGTACGGTCCATGCTGGTCATATGAAGACCTGGCTAGCGAAAATGATAGCTAACAGATTAGTATGTGTGAAAATCTACCATGAACATTATTCTACATGCTCACCTAGAATTACATCATTGCCATGTTAGCTTAACAAACAATGTGTCTTATTGCAGATGAGTGTGACAGACAGATGCACTGAAAAGAAAAAACTCCTGAGTACTTAGCTTATCCACTATACCTTGAACTTTTTCATTTTCATTTTTTCCTCGAATTCTTGCTTCAAATAGTAGCTTTCCGCCTTTTTGTCTGACCCAGATCCTGTAATGATGCCAATAGAAACAAATAAATGAAAGAGATGAGATAGTAAAGTCGCTTCAACAAAAGGACTTGATCTGATCCTTGCTTCACAAATGGAATACACCAAAGAAAGAACATCTAAGTACAATCAGAATCATTAGTAATCAGGTACAAGAAGAGATAAGTTTATAATGTACACAAAAGGAGGGAAAAAGAAACCCATATCACTAATCTACAACAATATTTCCTCCCGCTTGAAGTTATAATAACTTCAAGCTCTTATGCACTTCCCTGTCTATGAAACCAAATAAGCACCAAAAATATCAAAACGCCTCAGACAAATAGTTTCATATATGTATATGGCCTTTCCTCACAAAAGAAAAAGCCCCATGATTTAATTATTGACATAACCATCTGTCATACGGAGATACAATCACTTCTTTAAGCCGAAAACAGCGAAGGGATCTGAAGTACTTGCTGTCTATGATCAAAATTCTAAATAATTCCTAAAACAAAATCTAAGTGACTCAATTAATCGCTTAGTACGTGGTCATCCAGAATCAATGAAACACATCATCTGGGACTGCAAGTTTGGGAAGATTTTTTGGAATTATTTTACGGATCAGCATTCAGCCTTGTTTCAAGGGAAAGTTCAATGGAGAGCAGCTTTGTTGCAAGTTGCCTTAATTGCAGATTCTAGGAGCTTGGATACTTTCTTGAAGATCAAGCACATGTCCACATGTGGAGCCAAATGTTATCTGCTAGGTCACACCAAGCAGAATCTGAAGACCCCATGGCCAAATGTACAAGGCACTCATCATCTTTTTCAAATGTCCAGAAGTCAACAGGCACCTGTCGACCTTTTTTCTCTCCTCTCTCTACTTTCTTCTCTCTCAAATTTCACAACCCTGCGGGGAATTGTATTAAATGTCGCTAGTATGATGAACTATTGTAACAGGCTTAAGGTGACTTGGGACTCTATCGTCAAGTGAGTACACTCTAGAGTTTTCTTTTTCACTTAGCTAATTATTCTCGCTTTTCAGCGATGAATAATTAGCTGAGTGTTTTCACTCACGTACCTCCAAAGCTAGAGTGATGGCTTGATGGTTGAGCCTTGGGTTCGTCCTAATGCCTAGAGTCGATGTATATTACCATACTAGGGCATATCTCAGGCGTCGCGAAATTTGATTAGGTTTTAGTAGGATTTCTTAATTTATTAAAATCCTTGGGAGATGGGATTTTTAATTAAATTCCATGTAAGAAAATGTAAATAAGTGAGCCGAGAAGGTGTTGGGGGCGTATAAGTACTTAAGAATCATGCTCTCCATCCCAACATTCTTCTAAGGTCTGCTTTGAGGGTGTAAAAATGACTTTTAACCCTTCAAAACCCACTTTTCCTATGATAGTGGCAAAAAGTGGCATAAAAATTGAAAAATTAATAAGTGAAGGACATTAAATATGTTTTTCCTGTCAAAAGACAACTAAAGTGACACGGCATCAAAGTGAAGACAAAGACTAAATTAGTGATGATTTGGAAGGCCACATAAGAGAGCCAAATTTCAGTGCCAAGTGGAAGGGCAAATTTGTGTTTGCTACAACCAGTTGGGAAACCAAAATCCCAACAGAAGAGAGCCAAAGTTCAGTCAAGGGAAGGCCAAGTTACCCACTCAACTGATGGCACAGTTTTCCTAAGTTAAAGGATAGTCCATAAGGGAGTCAACTCCTACTTTTTTACACCTGTCATCCACTGCCAATAAACAACACTTAGGAAGCTCCACGCAGCCAGTCAAAGGGAGGATATACGCAACACCTGTTACATTTGATTGGACAGCAAGTTAGCACATGATAAAAGGCCTAGATGATACACGAGTTGAGTGGAGGTCGTCTCCCTTCAACTCCCCTTTACCTCACACCTGTCCACAGCAAGGAAGGTGTACAGCCAGACAGGGATCAGTGCAGGTCTGTGAAGGTTCAAGGGATACATTGGCCAGCATGACTGCCACCTACAGCCAACCCTGGGACACTTGTAACTCGACTTGCCTCATTGGGATTGACACCATCTTGCCACTTGTTGATCAACATTTCATTGGGATTCTCTCCTATCTTTGTATAAAGAGACCCATTGGGCTCTCATTTCTCATGGTTAGAAGCTAGAAGCTTGATGTAACTTTGTCAAATTGTTGATTCAAGTAATGAAAGAAAAGACTTTGGAGGTCATCAAGTTGGGTTCTATGATGTTTTTCTTTGTAGCATGTGGTAACATTGTATTTTTCCAGTGAGTTATTTTTTGCATTGCAACTATTTTCGTGTTTTAGCTTGAGGGCATTCTTGTCTAGGGAAGGAAAGCTACAATTACTTGTAGTTTTCCTTGGGCTTGCACATACCCAAGTTTAGTTGAGATTTGTATGTTCTCAGTTGAACAACAAATCCAACGTTTCCATCATACGGCAAGGTCCCATTAACACTAATATTTGTACTTTGCAAGATTGTGGTTGTTTCGTAACAGGTTACCAATTGCATTGGAGTTGGGGACATCATTTGCTAAACTAGCCATCTCCATTAATTTCAAGGACAACATAGTTCAAAAAAGCCACCAAAGACTATCCAAAGCAATGCAAAGAAGAAAGATCAAAAGGGGGTTTCCATAAGCCTCTATGTTTTCTCCTTCCATTATCTAAAATCTAAATTTCTTGGGTCCATTTACTTGTGCTTTGATTTACAAAATCAAGCAAAAGGCTTCTTTTGGATCGCTAGTTATAACAACGATCCTATTTGTCTAAGGCTGGACCAAGCTCACTTGGTTTCCTTAGCCTGAATAGAGTAGAGATTGGTTGCATTTACTTGATTTAGGGACAAGGAGTAGCTCACTTTTGGCTGATTTTGGGACAGCCTTGGCAGGGAGAAGTATATTGGTGGATTTGGGCAACAAGGACAAGCAAACTCTCGAACCATTAAATTCTTTCATTGTATTTTTTAAAGTGGTTCTCCATTCCAAGGATCCTTCAAGGATTTGTTATTTTGTAACTCATTTAGGCTTCTCCCCTTAATCCATATGGGAGTTCTAAGAATTTTTGGGTTTTGATTCTACCATTGAGTGAAAGATCAAACCAAACTTTGTAACTATTTCCAAGTAATTTCTAGTTTAATTTTTTGACCGCCTTGTAATTATTGGAAGGAGGTATCTTTCCCTTTTGAGGGATCATTTGAAAACTCCTTCCGAAAAACTTCCTTTTCATCCCTCATTTTGCAAGAGCGAGCTAACATAATAAAGAGGCAACTTTCATGGGAGCTAGAGGGATTTTCCCCTAGGCATCCCTCTCTTCCCCATTTGGGGAAGGTCTCCATGTGATTGATTGAATGGTTTGCTTCATCATTTGAAACTAAAGTAGACTAGATCAACACTAACTGCAATCCATTCATTTCTTTTGCTTCATGCAATCATAGTTTAACTCATTTATTGTTGTCCATACAATCCCTTCATTTCATTTGTACAATTATTTCAGTTTACTCTTTTAACTTGCTAGTTCCATTAGATCTGAGTTTTCTTTTGCATTTCGAAAAATTGACCTCCAGCTTAATTGGTTGTATAGTTTAATAGGGCCCCCTTTTCACCCATTTCTTTTTCCAAGTTTGGAGACATGAAACACTCGACTTGCTAAATCAGGTTGGGGAAACCCAATGTTGGATCTACTTGCGAGTGGGCTGACTTGTGAATCAGGCGGATACTGTTAGAAAATTAGAAAGGCGGAAAGATTTTCTTATATAGACAATTAATTGTGATTCCTTTGTTTTTATGTTCTTCTTTTATCTTAAGTTCACCAAGCAATTACCAAAGCAATAGCACAAGGATAACAGATGTAGGCGGACAGCAAGGGCAAAACCCCTATCTAGGGGAAAACCCAGTCAACAATTTTTCCTTCAATAATTTCTCAAGATAATCTAAGACTCTTGACTTAGACAAAGACTTCCTCCACATCAAGTCAGCCCTCAATCCTTCTTGCAAATGATAACCCTTCAAAAGCAACTTTGACCTAGCAGGGTCATCATTCAGTAGCAGCTTCAACCTAGTAGCAGTAGCAACAGCAGCTTCGACTAGAATAGGAAAACTTCGATCTCCCTTGATACACCTCAGAAGTGAGAGAGAGTTGGCCCAAAATTTCGATCTTGGTGTCTTCTATCTTCCTCCAAAAACTTGCACTCCTTTCTAGCCTCTTTCCAGGTCCTTTTCAACTTCGAACTTCCCACTTTCCAGCTTAAGGATATCGAACTATGTGTGAGAGAATGAATTGCTCCAAATGAATTCGAACTTCCTTGTATATATAGCCTTCCAGTGAGGTTGAATTACCCTTCTTGAGGCCAACTTGGTGTGGAGAAGACTAAATTCATTTTTGACTCAAAAATAATTCTTTTTACATGATTCGAAAGCCCGAGAAGGGTCTCTTTTAATGGACAATGACTCAAAATAAATCCTAGAAGTCCTCAATGGGGACTTAGACCTAAAACAAGATGACCCAAGCATGAAACCCGTGCTTTAATAAGTCATAATAATAATAATCATAATAATATTTTCTTCATTCTTTTGATAAGTACATTTCATTGTGACTCAAATACATTTATGAAGACCAAAGCAAGTTACACATTTCAACAAGTACTCATTGAAGCGAAGCTTCCCCGTGTTGGATCTGCTTGCAGCTATCCTTATCTTTACAAGGATAAAGGATTGTAGGAAAAGATTCACATTAGATTAGCTGCAATCTCTCTCTAATTTACACTAACGCAAGAGACAACCTATCTAATTCTAAAATCAACCAAGAGGAAATCATCACACCTTATATTTGTATTATGTTCTTGATTTAGATATCATTGCTTTTGTTTACAAGTTGGCAAATTCTTATTTCGAAGCATTTTGTTCAAGTAACTTTTATTTTAAAGCTCTCCTTTCAAGTGCTTTTCTTTTCATTTCCAAGTACTTTACCTTTCTTGCACTCATCTATTTGGATTATTGGCGTTGGTTTCTTTATTGATCATACCTTTACATTGCTTAAGTATTTCATTCGTTGGTTTCTTATTTTGAAGCACATGTGGTGGTCTATCTTGTTAATGGTGAATTGAATATTGGTTTAAATCATATTAACTCGTAGAACTTGTTAGCACAACACCAATCAAGTCTTAGTTTTCATCTTTAGGGACTACCCCCCTAGCTTCTGTTAAAATTGGCAACTAGGACCAAATTCAACTTTGAATAGCTCATTTGATGGAGATGATGATTGCATCGAATTCCTCTTTTCGAGAGGACCAAAATTGATCTAAAGATCATCTAATCTGGACAAACAAAAATGTGTTTTTGAATTTATGCCCACACGTGTAAAATGTCAAGGTCAGCCACATCATCAACTAGGCTCATGAAGCCCAATGGACGTGTCACTTCACCCTTAACGACTTGTATAAATATAATTGACCCCTCACCTCATTTGGCATCATCACTCAGACATTTTCTTCTCTCTCCTTCTCTCATTGGTTCGTACAGCAATTGGGCAGATCTTCTCTCTCACACGTGTGGCAAGGAGGATGAATTTTCTGGGCAAATTGCAAGGCCGAGTTTCATGATTGTTGCAGGAATTTGACAAGACACTTTGACTGATCATTTGACTGCAATTTTTGTGGGAAAAATTCGTTTTTGACAGGCCATACAGATTGGCACAGAAATCAACAAATTTTGAGCATTTTGACCTGCGTTGACCTCAGTCTTGTTTGACCACAAAAGTTAACTTCAGTTGACTGAGTTTGATTGTTGTAATGTGGACTATTTTGACTACTATTTGACCAACTAAAGGGGTCGAGTTTGACTGCCTTTGACCGAGCTTCAAAAGGGGAAGTTTTGTTGTTGCGTTGACAATCTTTGACTTTTTGGTTAGGGTTGAATTTCACTGCAGTTGACAGGGTTGTTTTGACATTGATTTGGCAAGTAAACTTCGACTTTTTGTACTCTCTCTCTCTCTGTTGAACATTTGATATAATAATAAGAAGATTTGATCAAACCATTGTTATTGATACGTCGTGCATATTCAAACCATTGCGTTGGCGTTTTGATTCATATATATATAG
>APFE030933202.1:13478-42945 GCA_000404065.3 Pinus taeda
TAGAGAAGGATTTCTCTTAATTGTCTTGTTTGTCACTAGAGAGTCTTAGACTCCTAGGGAGGTTAGTTTTGTCAACAAAAATAACTCTTTCCGCATGACAAGTCCCATTCTGCCTCGACCTTGCCCGTGCCCCTAAAATCTAGCATGCGCCATCCTTGCATTTGTGTTGAGGGCTCGTGTTTCGATCTGCACCATATAGGAAGGAGTCTGATGCATCATTTGTTCGTAGCTTTGGTAGGTGCTTTCATCATGGCCTATCGACCTGCAAAAATTACGAAATAATTGTTGGGACATCTACGTATACTTCTGCAATAGATGACAATTGTTCGTAGTGTGTTTTCCTCCTATCTGGTAGATCGCACAACATAGTGAAGTCATGCTCAGCCTTGACTATGCCTCCGGTCTTAATGGCATTGGCCCTCCTCCTGCCAAGTAGTTCACGGATAGTGGATAGTGGTCCTTGTCGTGCCCTTGGCCTTTGCATTTTATGTACCATACTTCCTCACACACCTTCGTCCAAGGTGTCCTGTCCTATTTCAAACTTTGCATTTCTAGATGTAGATTTTGTAGTTGCATGTGGATTTGTTGGACTCCCAACCCAGGGTCTTGTATAGGGGTTTCATGTAATCTCATTTCCATTTCCAATGCTTTGGCTTGGGTGGAAATTTTTTGCTGTCACAACATCATCCTTAAGTGTGGTGTGAGTGATGCCACAAACCATGCGTGATGTTGTGCATCTATTAACGTCATATTGGCTTCACAGATCGTACGCTTCAACCTTTGGTCCAGATCCCAGGGGGTCTCACCCAGGAGCATCATGATCTCCTAAAACCCAATGATTGATTATGTTTCTGATTTTGGTCTGCTAAATTCTCTATTCAGCGCGGCCTGGATTTATGTGATTCCTGTGTTTGGGTGGTCATTAGAATGCTTGATATACCATGTTAATGCGTGATCCTATAGCATAATCACCACTATAGCCCTTTTAATATTATCATCCACGATTTCCCTGAGCTTCCCATACTACTCTTACCACCAAGCAGAATTGGTCCGGATCTTCATTTCCCACTCCTCTAAATACCAATAGTTTGATCACACTTGCCATACTGAACTATGGTGGTGGCAAAGGTGGGGTGAGTGGAGATGGAGGTAAGGAGGGTGAGATGTGTGGTGGGGTGGGTGGAGGTGGTAGACGCGGAATACGCTACTTTAATAGACTGATTGCACTTCTTGGAGAAACTTTCACAAGCTATTCCTCACTTTCCTGTGAGGGTGAAATTAAGGGATTGTTTTCCAGCTCTTCACTACTTCCATTTCTATATATCTTCCTGCTTCGCGTAGTTCCAAACATTAATTTATTCGCATAACCTACTTTTCACACAATAGCATATTAATCCAAGTGTTCAAAGATTTAATATACTTACCTCATGGTCCCTTGAGAAAACATTGTTCCGCCTCACTGTAGCTGACAGACATGTCGACCGTGAACTCAGTGATAAATCCTCCTATTATGCTGTCGAGCTAATGGTCCACAGCTCGCACTATCTTATCTCCTGATTCTTCTAGTCTGCACACTAATTCCAGAGTCCACACTATTGGTTTGTCGAGCCTACACCTTCCCTGGCTATCTGCTATCTTTGCGATCCACTCATACAGCTCAGAAGGAAAGGACACAAAGAAAATTTCATGGATTTCTGTATACAAGTAGCGCTCCAACCACTATTCCTTAGATACTGACAGATTTCTATTTTTCTGCTTCGTGAACTCGTGAATCTTCTTGTCCAACCACTCTTCAATTTCTTTCTTCATTGGATTCCAGTGGCACGACATCAGACATCCTTTATGTAGATCCCAGTCCCGACAACGAAACCATTTTTTGGCTTGTATGGGCCTGACCCAGGTTCAGAGGTGATTTAGCTAAGAAAATCCCGATACTTCTGGCCCTTTCGGTAACAGTCTGTAGAGCTTGGACTGAGGTCTTACCTAAAGTAGTATGGTAGGGTGCTAAAACCAGGTTTCTACACCTTGGGGATGTCTAATGGGCTTCTGGAGGTCTGTAGTTTGATTCGTCGCTATGCGCACTTGCTATCCTTTCGCAACCTGCGGTGCTGTTTCCGTGTAGCCCTATTCAGGGTGCAACCCGTATAATACCCAAGTTCCTTTCTCTTTAATCTATTATTATCCAATTACTTAACTTGTTTATGCAAGAATAATGATTATTATAGCATATTCAGCAATCATATCAGTGTGCGCGATAAATAAAATAGTATAAATGTAAAGAAAGTAATGCCCAACAGCCACACAGAAATAGGAATCAACATCCCTTTATTAATCTTCAATCTAGATTACAGACTCGACACCGCCTTGTGCACTCAGCTGCAGACTCTACTAGGCCTCTGTGCACTCAGCTGCAGAGCCTCCTCCTACTAATATGACCCAATACACATAGACTCCTACTCTAAGCTCAAACCATTCATATTAAGACTCCTACTCTAAGCTTAAACCACTCATATTATTTCCTCTTTTCTTCCTTTCCTTTACAACTTAGAGCCCCTCTCTATTTATACAATCCCTCTTCCTTTCCTTTACAACTTAGAGCCTCACTCTATTTATACAATCCCATGGTCCATGGACCATGGGTAGGATCACATGACTTTACATTACATTACATTACTTTAGGGCAGACATTCCTATGACTTAACCTATACTTCGTGCTATGTGCCCACAAATCACAGAGACTTACAAAACCCTTTTACTACAACTTGGGCTTTGAGCCCCAAAACATGTTATGGGGGGATTCCATGCCCAACACCATGGAATGAACCAAATAACAATGTAATGAACTGTGTAACTGCATTCAACAACAAACTCCATCCAAAACTGAAACTCTGTGATTTTGGGGTTGCTGCAGGGTTTTTTCCTCACGTCACGGTCCCAGAGGGAGGAGTTGAGGCCGAGACACCCACTCACAACATTATGGAACTTTTCTTTGCTAACCTGCTACGTGAATGAAAGAACAAGTGGAAGCAACTAAATCATAACTAAGCTACTCTACCCCGTTGTAATGGAAATGTAGGTACTTAAACAAATAACCAGTTAAACCATGAATCATCTACTCTATACTATGGTGATGCCAATGCAACTACTTAAGAAGATAAACAACTAAACCATGAATCTATGCTAGTGCTGTAATGGAAATGAACTACTTAAGAAAATGAATAGGAAACTATGAATCTATACTACTGTTGTAATGAAAATGCATCTAATCAAGTAAATGAACAAAAAACAGGAATCTATGCTAGCATAACAATACAATAAAGAGGAACTTTGGCTACTAGGTTTGGGCCCTAACCCAAGAGCTTCAGCCCTCTGAGTTAACTCAACATTGGCTCAAAACAAAGCTCATCTTCATTATAAATAAAAAACTATTACAAGACTTGCAGCTTGAAAACAATGTAGAGTTCTACAGTGAGAAGTCTGAATTCTTGCTAACTCTTCATAACTAAAAAAAACTGAGGTCCTAAGCTTCTCTTCTTATACATCTAGAGTATCCAATGACTTCCTTCAAAATTTGGGAGGCACAACTCCCAATTCAATGATAAACTCGTGCTTTCCCTTTCACTAGCTCGGTTGCCTTCTAGTAGGGAGGCTTGGCTCCCAACTCAAGATAAACTCTTACTTTCACTTGCTTAGTTGCCTTCTAGTACACATGATTTGGCTTGTTTTGCACTCTCACTTGCTTGTTTTCCTTCTAGTACTCTTGATTTGGCTATTTGCACCTTCACTTGCTTGGCTGCCTTCTAGAAGGGGGAGTTGTTTGTACTTTCAACTGATGGAGGTATATTCGAATGGAGGGGCAATAAATGAGGAGGATCTACCTCCTGTAATTCCTCTCCCTTGTCCCATTCAAGTTTTTACCAAGGTATTTACCATATTTCCTTGCTTTTATCTTTTATCCCTGCATTTTCCTTGCTTTTATCCTTTATTCTTGCATTACATGCACATTAGACCACAAACCAAAATATCCAACTCTACTCATCTCATAAAAAAAATATAATCAAAAGTATGCAATAAGTTGTGAGAATAGTTGGTTTGACTAAGATAGGAGGTGTATTAAGGTCAATTAAGGCCCATATAATTACTCGATGATGAGGCTCAATAATGATACTATTTCCTTCAGACTTGGGTAAACTTGTGATAAAATCCATTGAGACCTCCTCCTAATGCTGACTTGGAAAGGCTAATGGCTGTAAAATAATTGGGGACTTAATTTCTCAACTTTATTTTGTTGGAAAACCAAACATTCTACCACAAACATTTGAATATTAGATTTAATGCAATCGTAAAAAAATTCATTCTTGACCTTGTAGTAAGTTTTTTAAAATCGTGAGTGTCCTCCTATAGGAGAGGTGTGCAATTCCAAAAGAACCTTTTGCTTGAGTTGGGAGTTCTTACATAGATAAAAGTGGTCTTTTTTGGGTGTGGAGCATGATTATCTTCCTAATTCAGATATCTTGTTTCAACCACATTTGGATCCTAGTCATTTACACAGGGAGTGAGCCATATTTTTTTAGCCAATATGGGTCGTTCATTAGACAAAAGATCTAACAGTAAAAGTTATGTTAATTTATGGTTTTTTCTTCCCTACAAGGAATCCCTCAATTTATATGAGGGAATTTTATTATGATTGTGTATCATTATTTGTGACAAAAATAGAGGAAACTGTGTGAGAGTGAAGAGGAAGTTGTAGTGTATTTTTTGTAGGTTGTATCCCTTCATTTTTCTGGATAATATAAAAGGAAGGATTGGATTTTTCTTCGTGGATGTAGCCCAAATTGGGTTAACAATGCATAATATCTGTGTCTCTCTTGTTTTATGCTTTTCTGTGTTTATTTGTTTCCACAATATTTTATGTATCTAACAACTGGTATTAGAGTTGAAGGTCTTAGTTGTCTGATAAAATCACACCATAGAAGGGTTCCTAGTTCAAGTGGGAGAAATGGTGGAAGATGGTAGGGCTAGGGTTGATAAATTCAATGGCCAAAATTACTGGCTATGTAAGATGCATATGGAATATTATTTGTATCATAAATATATTTACCTACCATTGAGAGGAAAAGAAAAGAAGCCAACAAGTATGATAGATGAAGAATGGGAGATTCTCAATAGAAAGGAACTAGGAGCAATACGACTGTACCTAGTAGAATTGGTGGCCTTCAATATTTCATAGTAAATGACAATGGAAGATCTAATGAATGTGTTATCCAAACTAGATGAAAAACCATCGGCCTAAAACAAGGTATTTATTATGAAACATCTATTTAATATGAATATGTTAGAAGGTGGATCTTTTGGTGATAATTTAAATGATTTAACATGATTCCCAAATATTTAAGTTCTGTAGGGGTAAATTTGATGATGAAGCTAGGGCTCTATTTTTTCTATGCTCATTGCTAGAAAGTTGGATTTCCTTAGTCATGGCTATCAATGATTTTGTCTCTGGATCTAGTACTTCAAAGTTTGATGATGTTGTTGGTGCTATGCTTAACGAGAAAATGTGATGGAAAAGCCCAGTTGAGACAACAGGTAATTCTTTGACTATAAAGACTAGGGGAAGAAAACTAGAAAGATGAAAGAGCCTGAGACATTACAATAAGTCAAGGAAAGGGGGATCCAAATCCAGATTGGGGATAGTGTGCTGGAATGTAGGAAGACAGGACAACTAAAGAAATATTATAAATCTCAGAAAAGGAAAGAAGGAGATGAACATGAAGAGAAAAATCAAGAAGTGAATGTAATAGGTTATGTCTTGAGGGATGCTATGATTATTTCATTAGAAAATATTATTGATGCCTAGGTGGTAGATTTAGGGGCTTATTTCCATGCCACACATGATAGGAAGCATTTTCATGACTATGTTCAAGGATATTTTGGATAGATCTGTCTGGGTGATGATAAACCCTATAAAATCATTGGAATGGGTAAGATTTTTATAAAGTATAACAATGGAAACCAATGACTATTAAAGGAGGTAAGGCATATTTCAAATCTAAAGAAAAATCTAATTTTAATAGGGAAGTTAGGAGGTGAATATTATGTAACTACATTTACACACAAAACCTAAAGGGTCACTGAAGGAGCCTTGGTAATAGAAAAAGGAGAAGATATTGGTACATTGTATTTGTGAAATGGTATTTCTAATTTTTCTAATGCTTTGACGTCCACATGAGAAAATAAAACATTGTGGCATCATAGGATCGAACACATGAGTGGGAAAGGGATGCATATTTTTCACTCAAGAAATTTGTTTCCCGGTTTGAAGCATGTTGATTTGGATTTCTGTGAGAATTGTGTTTATGGAAAACATAAGAGAGCCAGATTTCTCAGTGTTGGGAAAGAAAAGAAGAGAAAAAAATAGAGCTTGTGCATACAGATGTATGGGGACATTCACAAGCATCATCTCTCGATGGCTATCACTATTATGTTACTTTTATTGATGATGCAACTAGGAAAACTTGGATTTATTGTATTCAGAATAAATCTGATGTTTTTAACACTTTTAAGAAATGGAAATATTTGGTTGAGAATGAGACATGAAATAATTTGAAGTGTCTCAAACTAGATAATGGAGGTGAATGCTACAACAAGGAGTTTGATAATGACTGTTTATACCATGGAATTTATAGAGAGAAGAAAGTTCTAGGAACACCACAAGAAAATGGTGTGTCAGAAAGGATGAACAAAACAATCATGGAGCATGCAAGATGTATGAGATTACATGATTGATTTCTCTTACAATTTTAGGCAGATGTTGTAGACAATTTTGTTTATCTTATAAACAGAGGGCCTTCAAGTCCTTGGACAATGGTATTACAGAGGAGGAATGGACATGTAAGAAGGTAAACTACTCATTCCTAAATATTTTTGGTTGTGAAACATTTTTCCACATTAGTAAAGAAAACAAAAAAACTCTTGAGGAAAAATCAAAGAAGTGTACCTTTGATTTTGATTATCACTTATATGATTATGAAAACCATAAAATCACTAGGAGTAGAGATGTGGTATTTAATCAAAGAATCTTGTACAAATATTAGTTGTAGGGAAATAAACAGGAAAAATAAAACACACAATACAAAATGCTTAATGAGATCACAGAAAAAGTAAAGGTGCCAGAAAATCATAATGATCAACAAAAACAACAACAAGAACATCAACATCAACCTCAAACCCCTACTAGTGTTGTTATAAGATATACAAGGATAAGTAGACCCCATGAAAAATATTCTCCTTCATTATATTATGTATCGTTAATTGATTTTGGTGAACCATAAGGATATGAAGAAGTAATGCAAGTAAAATCCATGAAGGAGTGGGAGCAATACATGAAAGAAGAGATGGAATCCTTAGTACATAACTAGACTTGGGACTTAGTCAGGTTTCCTGTATGTAAAATAACATTGCAAAATAAATGGGTTTATAAGTTGAAGGAAGTAGATGAAGGAAAACAATATAAGGCTATACTTGTTGTGAATGGATTTGCACAGAATAAAGGTATAGACTTTAATGGAATTATTTTTCCTGTTGTTAAAATGACTTCAATCAAAACTATTTGAAGTATGGTGGAAACAAAATATTTGGATATTGAACAAGTAGATGTAAATGAAATATTTTCACATGGGGATTTGGAGGAATATATCTATATGAAATATCCACAAGGGTATGAGGTCAAAGGGAAGGAGAAATTAGTGTGAAAGTTGAAGAAGATCATGTATGGCTTAAAACAAGCTCGAAGGTAGTCGTACCTAAAATTTCACGTCTGTGCCCAAACAAGGTTACAAAAGATTTCACTCTGACCATTGTGTTTATCTTAAAAAGCACAATGATGACAGCTATATTATATTGCTATTATATGTAGATGACATGTTTGTTGTAGGGTCTAACATGCAAGAAGTAAATATGCTCAAAGTAAAAATGTCTAATTAATTTGCAATGAAGTATTTGGGTGTTACAAAGAAAATCCTTCGTATGAGAATAAGTAGAGATAGGAAAAAATTACAAAGTAACATTATCTCAGGGTGAGTATTGGGAAGATTTAATATTCATAATGCAAAACTAGTTGGTGAGCACTAGTGTTGCATCAATAATACTGCAACTCCTGGGCTACCTACTTTACTCTTGTCAACCCGGTAGTTCGTAACAAACTTGGAAGCGACGGTGCTGTATGCACAAATACTAGTTCCAACTGCAGGTTGTCACTTGATCAGTTGGCACAATATCACTAGGAGCTCAAACAAACTTATATGGATTCCAGAAGAAGATCTATATGTGATTAAAGGAAAGAAAAATAGACGCTATTCTAATTGCAGAAAGGAGAAAGACTGAAATGTAAAGCAAACCAAGTAAACCCTAATTAACCAACTAACCCTACTTTTTCAGAAAGCACTATGAAAACCATGAAAAGAATGCCATTATCTATTCAGAGAATTAAACAACATCTAACTAAGCTATTTCTGGAAGTAAATGAACAAAAAACATCTTTTTGGATTTTTATGTATTTTTATGTGAATTTGGCATGTATGTATTTTATTGTTTGTGAATGTGGCAACGAATAGGTGGTGTTGAAGGGTGGTTTTGGGACTTGAGAAGATGTAGGATGGTGTGGATGGGTCACAGGAGGTCTCGGGTGGCCTTCTGGAGGATTTTCCCACACTTGTCCCTCAAAAGAAAGCCTACATGAAAATCTACTGGAGGACACAGGAAAACTATAAGAGGAAAAACAACATTCTACAGGAGGCATACAAGAGGAGGCAGAGAGTAGTTTTGGTTGTTTTGAGGGTGTGAGAGTGTGTGGAAAATGTGGATGAGGGTTGGAATGAAGTGTTAGGGCACCTAGGATCTACCAAGAATCATTAGGAGAGAGAAAGATGATTGGATTTGCGCAAGGAGAGAGGGAGAAATTCTATGGAAAATGTAGGAAACTAAAGCAGAATTGAGGGGAGACTTGGGTGACCTGTAGGGCATGGATCAAATGGAGGATAGGATGGTTGGTAGGCTGGCCTGCTACTATAATATATATGTTGCGTAAACGATTGACAGTTAACCAATGTGAATAAGCAAGCAATGAAATAAGTGCATCTAGAAAAACAGACTTTTGTATCCAATTAGTCTAAACTATGATCTATGAAAGGAAATCCTGCAAGAAATGTTGCAAGAAAGGAAACCATGAAAGAATACTATTGTAAATAAATAAATGAGCATGATGGAGAAGTTCTGAAGCAAAGCAAACTAGACTATTAACCAACTAAAATGACTGCAAACACTAGAAGTCCTATGAATGAGGAAAATCTGTGCTTTTGGGGCAGCAAGAGGGTCTTTGCCTTAGATCATGGTCCCAAAGGGAGGAAGAGAGGCCAAGGAAATATTGCTAGCCTTTTGAATCTTTTCTTTATCATTGCTTAACCTGCTATAGAAAGCACAAATGGAAGATAAATATTGAACCATCAAAAGCAACCTATTCTTAACCATAAAAGAAATACATCTAACAACAATCTAATCTACAATTGAAATAAAACATGCAAATACAAGTAAAGAGGAGCTTAGCTACTTGGATTGGGTCCTAACCCAAGAGCTTCAGCCCTCTGAGGTAACTCAGTGCTAACTCCAAAAGGATTCCATCTTTATTTCCAAAACAATAACAAGATTACATGAAACTGTCACAAAGAATAAGCTCAAAGTTGAGCAGAGTTTACATAAGCAAAAGTGAAACAAAAATCCAACAAAAATTCGACAAAAATTCGACCCTCGTGAGGCCCTAGGCTTCTCTACTTATACAAATGAAGCTACCAACAACTTCCTTAAAA
The DNA here is from genome assembly GCA_000404065.3 of Pinus taeda. Taxonomy (NCBI): domain Eukaryota; kingdom Viridiplantae; phylum Streptophyta; class Pinopsida; order Pinales; family Pinaceae; genus Pinus; species Pinus taeda. The sequence goes on from APFE030933202.1 coordinate 23,339, forward strand.
TCGGAGAGGCTTGGCTCCCAAACCTAGAGATAATCATCAGTCATCCACCACTTGCTCGGTTGCCTTCTACTGCATGATTTGGCTGCTTGTACTCCGAGCTGAATGAAGGGGAATTTGAAGTGGGGAGTAATAAATGAGGGGGATTCCCTCCTATAAGTCCTCTCTTTTGTCTACTTCAAGTTATTTCTTCCATTTGTCCACTAGATCCTTGACTTTGACCTCAAAATTCAATAATAATCTGCATTAAACACATATTAGACCACATGGCATCATAACTAACTCAACTCACTCTATAAGCATAAATATAATCATAAAATCATACAATAAACTAAGAGAATGGTTGATGACTAGGTTAGGATGTAAAATGAGCCCATATAATTACCCATTTATGAGGTTCATCACCGGTTAGTACACCTTTGGCTAGCCATTTAAAAGTAAGTAAGGAGATGTGTCCCAAGACTCAAGAATATATGGATTATATGTCTAAATTTCCATACACATCAATAATTGTAAGCTTAATGTATGCAATGGTGTGCACAAGGTCTGATATTGCATATGAAGTGGGAGTTGTGAGCAAGCATATGAACAATCTAGGAAAGGAGCATTGGATGGCAGTGAAGTGGATTCTTAGGTATTTGAGAGGTACCACTAATCAATCATTATGTTTTGTATGTTCAAACACCATGATACAAGGATATGTCAATGCAGATACGGATGGTGATATAGGTAACAAGAGGAGCACCATAGGGTATGTGTTTGCTGTAGGTGGAACAATAATAAATTGGGTTTCAAAAATGAAAAACATTGTTTCACTGTCAACAATGGAAGCAAAGTATGTTGTTGCTACAAAGGTTAGTAAATAAGTGATTTGGTTACAAAGGTTTATGGATAGATTGGGCAAGAAGCAAAAGATTGACATGTTATATAGTGACAACTAGAGTGTCATTCATCTTGTAAATAAATCAACATTTCATTCCAAGGTTAAACATATACACTTCATAAACCATTTAATACAATCAATTTCGGAAGATGGACAGCTCAAGCTGTAAAAGATACACATTAGCTAGAATCATGAAGATATGTTAGAAAAGGTTGTAACTATGGAGAAAATGAGTTTTTTCTCAGTTTCAATTGGTCTTCAAGTATGATGGTAAAGATGAGAAACAAGCAAGTCCAAGAGGAAGCATTGTCCAAAAAGTGAAGTAGTGATGGAGTTGATATAATCAGTCTCCAAGTGGGAGATTGTTGGGTGTGGAGCCTGATTATCTTCCTGATTCCAAGGTCTTGTTTCAACTGCATTTGGATCACAGTCCTTGATGGGGGGGCTGTGGGATGTAATTTCGTAGTCAATCTAGGTTGTTCATTAGGTGGAAGATTTAACAATATACTTTATATTAATTTAGTTCTTTTTTCCCTAAAAGGAAACCCTTATATTATATGACAGAATTTTATTCCAGTTGTGTATTATTTTGTGTGAGAAAAACATATGAGATTATGTGAGAGTGAAGAGGAAGTTACAATGAAATTTTTGTACGTTGTATCCCTTCATTTTGCTGGATAATATAAAAGTAATTATTTTTTGTTTCTCTATGGATGTAGCCCAAATTGGGTGATTCAACCACATATATCTGTGTCTCTCTTGTTTTAAGCTTTCAAATTTTTTTTCATAATATTTTATGTGTTCTATTTCTATGCTATTTAATATTTAACAAGATTTTTACTATAGTGAACCATTTTTCCAGATAAATGCATCAGATACACTGGGATCATGTTGCAAATTTTGAATGAGTGTCCACACCTCTTCATCATTCCTCCATTCATCCCTTGTTTCAGTTATCCAATCAGTTTAGATAATAGAAATGACATAGAGTAATGGATCCACATACTCATCCCTTCTTCAGAGTACATCTACAAAAACATTTTTCTTCCTTTTTTTGTTGATGATTTCAAAGTCATAACCCAACATCTTTGTGACCCATTTTTTCTTCTCTTCTTAATATAGTCTTTGTTCCAAGAAGTATTTAATACTATCATGATATGTTTTTACCTTGAAGTGTCTTCCCATTAAGTAAGAGCACCATTATTTCAATGCATGTAGTATGCCATCATTTCCTTCTCATAAATAAGTTTATGTAAATACTTTCCCTTGATTGTGTGAATTTCAAAATAAATGGGTCTTCCTTCTTGCATTAAAACAACACCAATACCATTTCCTAAGGCATTGCATTCCACAATAAAGGTTTTTGTGAATTTGGTGTAGCTAACACTGAAGCTCAGCACATTACCTCTTTAAGATGTTCAAAGGCCTTAGTTAATTTTGAAGTCCAAAAAATGCATATTTCTTCAATAATGTTGTTAGGGGTGCTACTATTTTCTTATAATTCTTAACATACTTGCAATAATATCCTCTCAACCCAAGAAACACTCAAATATGCCTTGAGGTTGTGGATATTTTCCATTCTTTTTTGTATTTATTTTTTTTAGCATTTACCTTAACACCCTCATGAGATACAATATGACCCAAATATCCCACTTCCAATACCCGAAATAAACATTTGGAGAGTTTTGCATACAATTATTTCTCTTCCAATAGATTGAGCACCTTGTCAACCTGTTGAACATGATCTTTCCAAGGCTTCTTGTATACTATTATATCATCTAAAAATACTAACACAAATTTTCTATGGAAAGGTTTGAAAGTGGAATTCATCAAACCTTGAAATGTGGAAGGTGCATTAATAAGACCAAAAGGCATGACCAAAAATTCATAATGGCCTTCATGAGTTCTAATTGTTGTTTTGTAATGTCTTCTATCTTCATTCTAATTTGCTGATATCCTGAGCAAAGATCCAGCTTGGAGAAGTAAATTGATCCATGTAGTTCATCTAGCAATTCATTAATGACATGAGTGAGAAATTTATCTTTAATAATGAGCTTTTTGAACTCTCTATAATACAAACAAATATGTCATGATACATCATTCTTGTGCACCAATACTACATTAGAAGAGAAAGAACTTTGGCTAGGTTGAATTATACCTTCCTCTAGCATTTATGTAACTATAAGTTCACTTTCACTCTTCTGGGCATAGGGATATTTGTAAGTTCTTATGTTTGGAGGAGAACTTCCTAGAATCAATTGAATAGCGTGATCATGATTGTGAATAAGTGAGAGACCTTTGGGATCCTCAAATACCATAGAATGATTGTTAAGGACTCATTGGAGATATGGAGAAATGGATGACTTATATGTTTGAACATCTAGTGAGAATAATTGTGCAATTACCCCTCGTTGTTCCTTCTTCAAAAGCTTCGCCATGCTTTTAGAGGTGATTATCTTCCCAATTTTCCCTATGATACCTCTTAACTCAAACTCCTTTCCTTATAAAAACAATTCAAGAAAATTTCTTGAAAATTAAAAGCTATCATCTCCAAAGATTATGACCATTGGATTCCTAATACAACATCAACATGATCCATTAGAATGGAAAGAATTGCACTATCCATTACATATTCCAACATGCTTATATTGATATTTTGGAATTTTTTGGAGAAATTTATAGGTCCTCCATCTACAACCATCACTTCACACTCTGATGCTAGATATAGAAAGAAATTCAAATCCTTGGTTATCTTACAATGAATAAAATTATGGGCGCTACTTGAATCAATCAACACTATTACCATTTTCTTCTTGATATATCCTTCTACCTTGATATTTTGAGGTGTGGTAATTCCTACCAATGCATTAAAAGATATGGTTAGATTCATTTCTTCTTTTCCAACCCCTGGGGTTGGTTCCTTGTGTATATTTTCTTCTTTTGAGGTTTCTTGTTCCTTTTCTTCCTCCTCTTCAAAATATATATAAAATAATTTATTCTCGAAATACTTATGTCCTCTAGTGTATTTTCTATCACAACTAAAACAAATCCCTTTTGCTTTTTTTCCCTCCAATTGTTGTGTTTTCAACCTTATAGGTTATGGGAGGCTAGGAGTGGAAACACCTTGATCTTTATAGTTACACGTGGTAGCCCTCATTGTTGCCATAATTTTTATTTCAAATTTTCATGTTACCCTGAATGCATTCTCTAATGACTTAGGTTCCCAAAGGTGAACCTCATGTATGCCATCATTTAGGGTCCCTATTGTTATCACCTAAATCTGCCTTAGGCTAAAAGAAGGCAAAATTCAGGGTAACCACAAACCATGCTCAGTCTGGTAGCTAGCCCTACTAGAACAGGAGAGGGTTATCTCCAAGTCACACTCAGTGAAGAATAAACAATATGGTCTGAGATGACTTACAATGAATATTTGAATTTAGGCTAGTAAATAGATATGGAAAAGGCGATTTTTGAATGACTAAAATTTCTAGGCTGTGTAGGGCCAAAGGACTGCCTAAGATGGGAAATTAAATCAAAGACACGGAGTATTTCATGAGGCAAGATAGTCATGGAGGTTTTAGCAAATCAAACTGAAATAATATGTGGTGAAAAGACAATTGAGAGAAGCCAAAAAGGGCATATACATGAATCCTTCTCAGACAGAGGAAAACACATGAAGTATGAATGCTTTACAAGGCAGAGCATAAAAATGGATCCTACCTTTACTACTCAAAAAAACATTCAACTAGAAATGAATATGAATGAGATAAAAAACATTACGTGTTATATATGAAACAGAGAAAGAAACACATGCTAAAACTTATGCCACAGTAATCTCATAAATTAGAGTTGCATCATTTTTTCATTAATCTCCTGGCCAAGCTGTACAATGAATATGTTGGGTTTTTCTCTATGCTACTCCCAGAAACTTCAACCAACCCTTTGCAAATGGTTTTTCATACAATAAATAGACTCTACCATTAGGAAATGGATCGACCCAAAGTTGGGGAGTTTTTTAAATCATTAAAAAATGGAAATGAAAAGCCAACCATTAGTGACAGGTGCAACGTTATAAAAATAACAAAACTGTAGCATAGATTTTTTGGGTGACTTCTCGCCTTCCTTTTTCCACTTGGATAGAGGCCGACCTTTAATGAAAATGTTTTTTAAACTTTGCCTTTGGTGCTGGGAAAAATGTATTGTTAATGAACGGGCCCACTTGGAGAAAATCGCAAATCGAATTCTCGCGGAGCGGAAGTGATTTTGGCCTTTGGGTCTCTGTGTGCTGCGCCAAAAGATATATGCGTCGCGCCACTTTGGAGCTAATTTTTAGGTACTTTCTGAAGTCCAAATTGAGCCCAAGTCTGCTTTTTAGAAAGCCTTGCCTGTCTACTTTCTAACCCAAGTGGAATTTCTGAACTTGGTGTTCATTTGCCCCTCCAAAACTTCAATCTCCCAAGACTGCTTCCTGCATGTCAAAATAGGGGCAGAGAGGTCATGTTTTAGGTGTTTGTGACCTCCTGAGGACTCAAAAATTGCCAAAACTTCTGGGCCATGCACCAGAAGTCATGATTTTTCATGCCAAATCCAAAAATATATTTTTTTTGCAATTTAGAGCTCCCTAGCATAAGCACGTGCCATGTGGTGTGGCGCACAGGGAGAAAAACCCTGTTTTTGTACAAAAATTTGTCAAAAGACCAAAAATGCCCCAAATTTTTTTAAATTTGGGCTTGAGCTTCTCTATGAAGTGCCATGCTAGGCCAAAAAGGCTTTGGCCAAGATTCGGAGCTGATCTTTCTCTTTTTGCCTCTTTTGTCTTTTTGTTGCCTTCCTCAATTTCGCCTTCAAATTCCTTATCCGAGGCTTGGAACTCATATTTCATGCCATGTAATGATAAACCATATCCCTCAATAATGATTTGTCCTTGTCGGCCTTTTCTAGCAGTCTCTCAAGGTGGATGTTGATCCGCTCAAGCCAAGACTCTCGGTCATCATTAATCTCTTGCTCTAATGGAGTGAGCTCAATCCTCCTCTGTTGGGCAGATCAATGATTCTCGTGGATGTTTTGCAGCTCCATGATCTCCTGTTGGTCTTCAAGCTATTTATTCCTCTGATCCAAGTATTTGATAATCCACTTAGCGCTCTCCAAATTGAGAGACAAGGCTTTGATCTCTGTTTGCTGCTCCATGATGATCCCTCTAAGTTTGGCACTCTCCACATCTGTATCATCATCATGAATGAGAATGAAGTCAGTCTCTTGTTCACCTGATGGCCCCTTGTCATGCATTGACTCCTTACCTCTATCCTGTACCTGTGTTGTTGATGTCGGAAGGGAGGCCCCTTCCACCCCAGGTGGAGATAACACTCGCTTTGCTGTTGTGAACAAATTTCTAACGCCGCTCTGATATGTGATGAATACCGGCACACTAGTGGTCTCATGGCACTCATACTGATGAGAAGGACCACCTATCTCATGAAGGACCTCTGATAATCCCTGTGAAGCACTGAAGAGGTCACGAGAGATGAAATCATCCCAAGTAATGCCCTGTGATCCAAGCTGGTGAACCACCAAAATCTTAATAAGAGCAAAATGATAAACACTGTTAAGTTGTTGCTGAGGGGTTTTGTGCTGCATAAAGGTGTTCATCCTCTCTATGTTCCGACAAATGAAATATGAGATGTTCATCATCCATACCCTGGTAAAATGCATGAGCAACCTGATGTGATAAGCATATAAACGAGATAACTAACCCTCACAGCTGAAATATTTCATGATTAACTTCATTAGTGGGGCATATTCATCTTTCAGATGTCGAAATGGAAAGACTCTTTTGATCTGCCTCAAGAAACCACTTTTAATGTATGGCTCATAATGTTGCCGATCAATCTTTTGCTTCTTGTTCCATGGTTCTCCAACGTTCGGTATGCCGGTTGCTAATGAGACAGATTCACGTGTAAGTGTGAAAATGACACTGTCTAAGATAGCGTGATCTCCATGTAAGTGAAACACAAATAGACGAGCTAGCTCATGATGAAATTGGACACTAGCCACCTTTTGACAAAACTCATAGCATGACTGATGCTAAAAACACTGCATAGCAAGAGGGCAGGCCTGCAATTCTATGAGGGTGGTTGGTTCTTCCCTAACATGATTTCCACTTTTATGAGGCCTCCAGGGAGCCTATTCTTTCGAGGATGAGTCACTTTGGGTTTCCATTTCGTAGTCCGATGCATGCTCAGATTCCACGACTGTTGTACAAAATAACTTGAAGAAAAGATGTTGTTGTATGTGAACTGTGCTTGGACTACTCTTTGATGATGTATGAAAATGCTGTGTTGTAATGCAATATAGTTTGGATTCTACCACAAAGGGGAAAAATGCAACAAGGGACTGTTAGGAAGGGGAATAATATGAAGGGATTAGGGACTATGGGGAGAAATTTTGTTTAGGGACATGTAGGAGGGTTTGGGAAATTTATATAAGGTAGGATTTTGGGGTTTTACATTTGAAAAATAAGTGGAGGGGATAGGGAATAGGAGTTTAGTAATGTTTTAGTATAGGGAAAAATGGAATAAGGGGGAGACGGGAACGATGGAAAGAAGGGAAAAATGAAATGGAGGAGGAACCTTGGCATCGACACAATGAATTTGCAACCCTAGAAAATTCAATGGATTAAAAGGCAATTTGTTTCAATTTTGAGTGATTGTGAGAGCTAGCGCATGTTTGAGTGCTCCCTCAGTGCGCCGCGAAACTCTGCCTGTGCGCCGTGCCTGTCAAGACACCTCCAACTTCACCCAAAACATGCGCTAGCTCTCACAATCACTTCGAAATGCTTCTCTTTGACCTTGGTGTGCAAAATGACATTGATTCTTATGAAAAATATATATAAAGACATTGGAGTCATGGTTTTTATTTTTTTTTCTTCAAAACCCACTTTGGCAATGTTTTGTTTTGGTACTTTTTCCATGATTTAATGCAACTCTGTATTTCACATTTCCTTTTTGGATTTTTGACTAAAATGATGAAATTTATGGCACTTTTTTGCAGGGGTAGCTGACATGGCATTTGGCAAAGGAGACCATGGCCATGCCTGAAGAGATCAACTGAAAAATTTTGAAAATTATTACAAATGACCAATTGTTGACTTTTCTTCAAAACCGAGTTTTGAAGAACAGCTGTAATCTATCAACATGACGATGAAAATATTTGAATCACAACTTTGTAAGGGCCTCCCTCTGGCCTTCATGGATTTATTGGACATTTTTGAAGGCCAAATTGACTAATCCCTAGACCTAATGACTGAAGTGACTCTTGTCCATTAAAAGATCAAACATTGACTGTCATGGACTTTAATAAACATTTATGAAAAGACCTAAGCTAACAGGTGCAAGACATGAGGGGTAATGACTGACAAGGCCCTTCTGTCAAATTATGGCATGCCCCTAGCAGAATGCAGCTGAGTGGATGGAGCGAGAGACCTAAAAATTAAATGCAAAAAGAGTTTTGATCTCCAATGGAGGACTGACAAGACCGACTCTAACACCTATGAAGACATCAATTAGATTCTCTTCCAAAATATTAGTTACCTTAATATTCAATATTTGGAAGTCCCTTATATGCTCCCCAACTGAACCATTTTGTTTGATATTTCTCAATTGAATAAATAATGTATTGATCTTTTTATCCTCATATTGTGCTATCAATTCCTCCATAAAAATTATCTAAGTGGCAAGTGATTTATGAGAAGAAAGCCATTGAAACCACACAAAATGATTAGGTTCTAAATATAAAGATGCAATGCTTATCTTTTGTTTGTGCTTCAAGTAATGTAGATCAAATAACTTCTCCATCTGTAGTATCCATGTAGTAACTTTCTCTTCAAGCATCAAATTTGAATTCCATAAAAAGTGATTGAAATTACATTGGCTGTAGTTTTTTGGTTACAATTTTCAGGTCAAAGTTTGAAACAGTGACACATGGCATCATGTACAAGTTTTCTCTACTGAACTGATCCATAATCATGTCATCGTAATATATTTGGAATTATTTTATCTTGAAAAATCAAAACTTAGTTTGACTTGTGGGGTTGGAAAGAAGACACGTAAAGCTACCTCAAGATGCAATTGAGATCTTAAGAGGCTGAAATCACAAAGATAGAATAGTTTCAAGGTCAACCATATTGACAAGCCCAAAATCAATCTCTTAAAATGTGAGTATTTTTATATTTGCATAGTGTTTTTTTGAAAAATAAGTTTGAAGTTATTCAAAGGGCATAGTGAACTGTAGATATAATTAATTGATTCCAAAATGCCTCCCAAACAAAAACATGCTACACCTGTTAAGCCCTCATAAATCTCTACTCTGATTGATGAAGAAAAGGAAGTAATGATGATTTTCTTTGGGACACCTATTTGAGACTGAATTGTGGAGCATACATAATCCCTAACTTTCTTGGAATATATATCTAAAACTATAGTGAAACAATAAAATTGTAGGATGAAGAGATTTGATACCAAATGTTATGTATCCAAATCAAACTAATGCAAAAACATAAGAAAATCTAGATCAATGACATGATAGTAAGCCACTTCAAGGGGTAAACCTCCCTTTACATCACATAAATAAACAATTCTTGGATGATTCAAATGATAAGACCTGCTTGGTATATATAAGAGTTTAAAGGGTCAAAATATAATTAGAGCCTACATAAAAATAATAATGTAAGGGAACAACAATAGCAATATGGGGGGTACACTAGTATTATAGGGGCCTAACAATATTTCCCACATCATATTTCTTGTAGAAACTTACCGTGAAATAATTATTTAGTAATTCTTCATCATTAACGAATTTAGACTTGGTTATATCTTGAGGGAGGAAGTTATTGATTCACTCTCCCATTTTTCTAATGATCATACTGCTTTCGGGTATAGTGTGATTTATGGCCCATTCTATGTTCTTTTTCCTTGGAAAAGATAACATCCTTACCACTGATAGATGCAGATCATATCTTCTAAAATAACTCAAAACAAAATCCACCACCTTTCCTTAATTTTGGTCATTGTGTGGAGTGAAGCATGGGTATTCTTGGATTTTGAACATACTGTATATGTCATTCTAGGATAACATCATTGATGCTTTGTTGCTTTCTTTTGTGTCTCCAAAATAGGGTATCTTCAAATCCATCTTTCTCATCAGAAACGAAATGAAAACATTGGACTTCCTTATCGATTTTCATTCTTCTTCCCACATTAGCATGGGGATGGATACTCCAACAAATTCATTTCCCTTTGCCTAGGGATTCTTAGGGGATTTCTTCATTAGAGCTCTTTTGGGCAACATATATTCAATTTATGCTACACACAAAATAATTTTAGCTACTGTTGGAAATATAAATAAAGAGAGTAACTCAATGTTTTTTGGAAATCATTGTGAATAAGTATAAATTGAAGATGGTTTCACCTAGTGGCAAGTCTGAATATTATACCTTCAAATCACTTTGTTGTAATTGGAAAGTGAATAGAATTAGGAAATCTTGTTGTGTACAACACTGAACCGACACTCAAATGTTTGGCTCATGCATGGAATTTTGTTATGGAATGTAAAATTACAAGTCTATTTGATCTAGGTGGGCCTAGACATGCTCAGATTCAAAATTCGCTTTAGAAAAGTTCAAAAGTAAAAGTCCTCAGATTGAAGTGAAACTAGGACCAAATTGTAGTGCTCATCATCCTCATTCCAATAGTGCAAATGACACTCAAAGAGTTCGTATGGTCAAGTTATAACTAGTGAAATTTTTGGTCAAACTTGGACAAATGATAGGCTTAAGGAGCAACAAATTGGCAGAGACTGGATGCACAAAATCTAGCAACCATAACGGGTGAATGTTTTGAACAGTTAATTTATCCAGTGACTCTTATTTTCAAAAAACTAAAAAATGACCAATTTTTTGTATAAAAAACAAAAAATAATTAAAAAAAGGGGCGGGTTGGGCCCACTTAACCCGCCCACCCCAACAAACATATAGCAAAACATTATAAATGGGGGTGGGTGATCCAGGTGGATATTGGTGGCCACCCACCTATTCCACTTGGACCCCCAACACTATCTCTTTCATTTTTTAGGTTCCCTTAATTGTAGCATTGTTTCTAGGTAAACTAGCGTCTTTTCGATCAACTTTCCCTCTAGGTTTGGCTGCTACTCTAGAAATAATACTTTAAAGCAATTCGTGATTTATTCTATATATTATAGATAAGTGAAAGACAAAGGAACCAACCTCGATCTTCCACTTAACTCCTTGCTTGATCTCTCTCCCCCTTGATAGAGCTTGCAACTCCTCTCTATACTTATCCCGCTTGGAGAGTACCTGTAGAAACATATTAACAAAGAACCATCAAAGCATCTTGATTTATTATATCATAATCATTACAGAATCATAAATATAATGAACATACAATAACATTTACAAATAATAACATTCACAATTACATAGTTATATGGAAGAAAACTCGGAGAACTTTATTAAATAGAAGGGAGAATTACAACCTAGTTGTCTGATCCAACATCATCTTCCCAGCATGAGCCCTCTTCACCTCATAAAATAGTAACATCACCCAACAATACAATGCTCTTTCTCAAATACAAACTATCAACCTTTCCTTGCAATTCACAAAATTCCAGCCTCTAGATCTCTTAGATGAGGGATCCATTTATAGATGTGTGCAAGGGTGTGAGTCATCTCTGGGTTTTTGATTAGTTTCATTCCACTTGTTGCATTTGGTTCCACTTGGAGATTTCTTGGATCTCTTACTCATCCTTGGGAAAATTCAAAGAGGCAAGTGTCATAGGAGAAGTTTCTAGAAGATTCCATGAGCATCCACTTAGCAAACTGCCTCGGACATTTGTCCATCCTCTCTCATCGTACCCTACAGAAGGCTTCATCAGTATGCATCACACTTGGCTAGTGTAGGAGTTAGTATGCATCCCACCCTAATAGTGTAGTAGTCAATATGGTCCAATTTTGGCCATTTCTGGATGGTTTTTCAGGTGGAACTTTTGGGGAATGATGTAATCAGTTAACCATGATCCTTTAGGGTACCAAAAAACACTTTTAGGGGTTGAAGTGCCCTAGTTTATCGACATATAAGATTGGGGTTGAAGTGCCCAAATATGTCTATAATAGTTGCCCCCTAAAGTATGAAGTCGTAAATCTTTGATGTTGGGTGAAATGCTTTATCATGAGGATCCGAGGTTTTTGAACTGGAAGGTGACCTTAAGATACAATACAATACATCATCATACTATAATTTTTCATGATCTAGCTGAGGCAGGCATTCCCATGCTCAGCTTTATAAATTCATTTCATGTACATAGAACATATAGTCATCTACAGTTGAAAACTGGTGATTCTTCATATGTAGAGTCATCATCCTTGGCTTGGATGATCATCTGTGCATCTTCTCTATAAATTTGATATCTTATATCCTTGAATATATCACAGCTCAGATGGATGAAACTAGATTCGAGGTCTTCAAAACCCGTTCAATCTTTGCCCGATGTACTAGTCAATCCATGTGAAGAAATGTTCTGAAGTCGAACATGGAAAGACATCGCCTAATTACCAGCCAATAATGTGAGTTGTTAACAGACATGAGAGGAATCACTGATAATGATGATGACCCTCAAGGAACTATAGTGCAATTCACGTGGTGTGAATATATGATCCAATGATGAACACCATGCAAAATATTTCGGTCAAAGGCCATTGATGTCAACCTGTCGTCGGAACTAGGAAACTTGCCATTGAGGCATGCAAGCTTCAAAGTACTGAAAGGGGTGTTTCTAAGTCAACTTCTTGGATAATGAGCTGATGTCGACAAGAAGTGACTCATCGTAGGAGGGCCTTAATGTATCCCACATCTACAACATGAAACAAAGAAAATAATTTTCTGGAGGTGAAAACGATCTAATGACAGAAGGTTCAGGAATGGCCGTCATGAAAATGAAGGTTGAAGGTATTGCAGTGGATGAGGCATTGACTAGATGGTGAATTCTCGATTGAATGATTTCTCTTTTACATATCGACGACACTGAGATGGATTGGTAGCGTAAAACCCAAAAATGGATGGTGTGAAAGACCAATGGTGAAATGACTGGTGAATGGAACAACCCAACCTGACTCAATCATGGTGATGGAGTGAAAGTGTCATGTTCAAGAGCGACCTACTACCATAAAATTCTTCAAGTTTTCTTCCCTTTTTCCCCAATCATTGCTGACCAGTACCTCTTTATTTTTGTCAAGCTTGAGGAGGATAACATAAGCTTGTTCCATAATTTTCCCTTCGGGAAAACCTATCGCTATGTTTTAACGAGTCTAGCAACAGTGAAACTCGTTCTTGTCTAGGTGAACAAGTTTGTGGCTATTGTTTTAACAAGTTTAACAACAAAGATAACTCAGTCCTTTTCATGTTTAGAGAGTTTGAAAAGGGACAAAAAGGGGACTCTGTCTCGTCTCAGGTGGACGAGTTTGTCACTATTGTTTTAATGAGTTTAATGACAAGGATAACTCGGTCCTTTTCAAGTTCAAAGAGTTTGAAAAGGGACAAAAAAGAAACTCCAACAGTTCTTTTTGTAGCATAATCACTTAAGTCTGAAAAAGGATAAAATAATATGAAAGGGATGACTTTTCCGATCACTTTAACGAGCCGAAAAAGACATGCACTCAAATTTTTTCGTGAGATAATCCCTCAAGTTAGAAAAAGATTAAAATGTACGGGACGGATGGCACTTTCAATCACTTTAATGAGCTGGAAAGGCCAATTGCTTGACAATATTTTCATATTTAACGAGTCTGAAAGAAGTTTAACAAGGACTCGACAATCTTTTCATATTTAACAAGTCTGAAAAGAGTTTAACGGGGACTCAACAATCTTTTCATATTTAATGAGTCTTAAAAGAGTTAAACTAGGACTCGACAATCTTTTCATATTTAACCAGTCTGAAAAGAGTTTAACGGGGATTCGACAATCTTTTCATATTTAATGAGTCTTAAAAGAGTTTAATGGGGACTTAATTTTTGAGGAACGAGTGGTGTCAAGGGTAGCAACTGGTTCTGGGTAAGCTTGAAATTTCTCAAAACATGGTGATGTTAAGAGGTTGGCTAACAAAACCACTCGTTGTAGCTATTCCTCAAAAAGGTTAAACAATCAAGTGGAAGCATATGATCAACCAAGAGAATGGAGGTGATGGGAGGTACACAACGAAGGCTCAAAAGGCTAATATAATGGCAATCACAAAGGTTATTCACCCAAGGTGGGTTCATTTTTTAACAAGCTTGAACCATGGGGGAACATATGCTTAGTCGTAGGTTCATTTTTTAACGAGCTTGAACCATGGGGGAACATATTCTCAGTCCTAGGTTCATTTTTTAACGAGCTTGAACCAGGGGGGAACATATGCTTGATGGTAGGTTGATTTTCTTTTTTAACGAGCTTGAACCATGCGATAACATATGCTTGGTGGTAGGTTCATTTTTTAACAAGCTTAAACCATGCAATAAAATATGCTTGGTGTGGGTTTCATTGTTTTTACAAGCTTGAAATGAACAAACATATGCTTGGTTTTTTAGTTTTTTTTTATGCAAGCTAAAAACGACAAAACTAAAAAGCTAGAAAAGACAACAACTAAAAAGCTAAAAAAGATCAAAAGCTAAAAAGCTAAAAAATGACATCGAAAAAAGTTGCATGCCCCCAACATGGTGAAAAGGAGAGTCTCCAGTAACCATATGGAAATCACTGTGGTTAGGTAGGATGGTTTCATACGTAGAATAGACAAAACACTTCCTTGGCTCCGTCCGTAGAATAGACAAAGGTGAATGGTGTCTCAGATCAATCACATAACTTACAAGGAAATTCATATGGTAGGATGGTTTCATCTGTAGAATAGACAAAACACCTCCTTGGCTTCGTCCGCAAAATAGACGAAGGTGAATGGTGTCTAAGACCAATCACACACATAACCTACAGGGAAACTTATCTCTTCAGCTGGGTTCATTCACAAAATAGACAAGGGTGCATGCCCCCTAAGCTTCGTTACATTCACCAGATTACTCCTGGCAATCAGGTGGATGGAATGAAGGTTGAAAAGACACTCTCGATGCAAAAGGACCATTTCGGGATGATGTTTGACTTGGAGCTATGCTTAAACTGGGAAATGAAAGTTGGTCAATAGTGACAATTTTGCCTTCATGTGGGAAACACATCACTCGAAAGAGTGTTGAAACAATAGGTTCCAAGTTATAAACATAGTCACGTCCAAGGAGTAGATTGTAATCCAACTGTCCTGGGACTACCATCATGTTCAGGTGAATGGTTTTCTTTCTCAAAGTTATCGATAACTTAGGAAGGATCCCTAAAGGTCGACTGGTTCCTTTGTTAAAGCCTAACAAATTCTGTGTAACAGGTATAAGTGATGGTGAACTAAGCACTTTCCAAGAAGATGAGGAAAGGATACTCACTGATGCACCCTCATCTATGATGGTGCTTGACATGATCATTTTGTAAACTTGTACTATGATCTGGAGAGGTACATAAGAAGGAAGGCGAGATCTTGCTAGTTGATTCCAATCAAAGGACATGACTAGACTACGTGGACGGGGTACTGAATAAACGGTTGTATAAACCCCTTGATTTATGAGAAATGGGGGATTTTCCTCCTATTATGAAGGAATGGGTGGATTGCCCCCAAGTTCATCAGACTCTAAAGTGACAAAAAGAATTTGAACGATATCGTTCTCATTCTCTCTAGGAAGGGTATGATATTCTAAAGGTAAAACTGGGTCAATTGTCTCCTCAATCTGTTGACTTTGGTCCAGTATGGACTCAGAAGATTCACTTTTAGTGAGAGGTGTTTCAACCGACGATTGAGTTAAGTCAGCCGGATTTTCAACTAGTAAAGTGCTTGGGGAAAGTTTCCTGTAGCCAGATGGAAGTCTTTGCGGTGAAGCAAGATGGTTATCCAATACTCTTTTAGCCTCATCCAGAAAAGTGCAATGGTGAAGGGTATGGTTCCCTTCACATAACCTACACGGAACTTTGAGCTTTCCTTTCTGCCCATGAATTTCATTATCACTAGTTGATGGTGCATTGTCAACATGATCACTAGAGGTTGATGAAACTTGATGGTGTGAACGAGGAGACCATTCTCTCAAGATCTGAGAAAGGGAAGGACAGTCTTGATGAAAATGGCCTCCTTTACAAATTATGCAAGGAAATTTGTGTTTAGGAGATTTAATGTGTAGATTTTCACTAGGTGATTCACAGTTTCCCCCTTGCTTAATTGGCTTCTTCTTCCCCTCCTTCCCTTTCTTCTTCTTCTCAACCACCTAGTTACTAGCATCACTACTTTCACCAAGCAAAGAGTAAAGAGGAAGAAGGGGAGGGAGAAACAAACGAAGAAGAAGGCGAAGGCTCAACTTCAGTATCAACTAGATGTTGATTCGATTGTGGAGGAATCACGATATTTTGAACCACTGAGGTTGAGAATAGCCATACTAGCAGGCCAATGGTGATTCTCGGAAGGGAAAATGTGGCCATATACGAAGCACCAATATTTCCCCAAGAAGGAAAAGGACTAGGATTCCCCTCAAAAGGGATTCCTTGATTGGTGGATTCCATTATCTCAACCTAAGATCAACAAAGGAACAGGGATGTTATTCTGAATTTAATCAATTTTAATGACGCTTTGACATAACTTTGCTTTTTCATTTTTTAAGAGTTGAGAAAGAGCTAAAGATGACTCTAGTCCCTTTCGATTTTTAATGAGCCTGAAGTGACAAGTGATCAAATGGACCTTTTCTTTTAAAGAGTCGAAATGGAACGAAAGTGACTACTCTGGAAAATCTAGACGGAGGGATTACCAAAGCAATTGCAAAACTACAATATACACCTTGGTGATAAATTAAAAATAAATTACCAAGGAATTATCTACAACAGTCAATCTCCCCAAATGATGTGTTCAGTGCATTGCGATCGATAGGGCGTCATACTTGGCTTCCTATGGATAAAGGATATAAGCCTATTATGGTCTCCTAATAGATACTCGACGGTATGGGGAGCACAAGTCCATGCTAGCACTTGTCGTATCAAGGAGTAGGAATCACCCAACCTTCGATGAAAGTGATAGTTACTAGTTTTGATGACGCCAGAACACATCTCTAGCCTAGACCTCTTGATGTGTTGCGTTAAGTTCCAAAGCATTGTTAAGTTCATTGAAATTTATTTTAGAGTTGTTCTTGCTTAAAATTTTACCTTTCAATGGTTCACCGCATGATGTTGATTTGAAATTCCTAAAAATGCAATCTACAATGATAAACAATCGTTGTTTATTTTGAGCAATGAAAATCCTAGCTACTAGGGAAAGGAGATTACGATTCTTTCAAACAAAGAGCAAAGAGCACACACTAGTGCATTTTCCTAAATCATTTTTCGCACAAAAACTAAATGCAAATGCAAATGCATGTATTTGTTTTTCGTTCTCCTTAATGTGAAAAATGCCAAAAAGGAAAACTAAGTATAGCAAAGATCTGAAATATTTTACTCAAAGCGACATTTCGACAATTTCTTTTTCAAAATGGAAAGGAAGACTAAATGACACTTTCAATTTCGAATAGAAAATGCTTTCGACACTTCAAATATTAAAAAATTAAATCAAATACATGACAAAAAGTTCAATCGACTACCCAGGGGAGGAAGACTCCATGACACTTCTCTTTTTGACACAAAACGACAGTTACGACACTTTTTGTACCAAAACGGCAGATCGATTTAAGAAACGTTTCGACAAAGGATTGTAAATGATGGACAAATACATAAAAACATTTACTAATCCTAATCAATGAAGGCTGATATATGTGATGCAGGCAAGCATCAATAATGATGTATTGTTCATAAGCAGTAAAAAACAACTAAACAGAGCTGAAAACAAGGACAAAAACCCCAAATTTCAAGAATGGAAATAGGTTCAATCAGTCATTGCACCTGGGCTTCACAAAAACAAGGATACATCACACTTTTCAAGATCGAGAGGTGCGATTCATACTGGTTGACAATGACAGATAATGTGATGGGTTAAGAAGTGCAATTGAAGTGGGTTTTGGCTCAAATTTGCAGTTGATTTCAGTGAGTTAGGCTAAGCTATGATGGAAAATAAAGAGAAAAGTACAGAGGAATGATCTTGATAAGTTACTGAGCTACCAAAAGGGCATCTAGAATTCTTGTAAGTCAAATGTTTAATTCATAAACTAAATCGGAGATTGACTGAAGCAACATTCATCTACTATGCAATTGCAAAGCAAGAGCAATTCGAAGGCTACCTGGTTGATTTTAGGCTCTGTCTATAGTTTATAAAACAAACAACAACAACAAACAAACATCTATTCAATCCCCAGTGGAGTTTCTATTTTGTTTCTAGGAAAACTAGTGTCTTTTCGATCGACTAGCCCTCTAGGTTTGGAAGCTACCCTAGAAACAATAGTTTAAGGCAATTCACTATTTCTTCTATATATAATAGATAAGAGAAAGACAAAGGAACCAACCTGAATCTTCCGCTTAACTCCTTGCTTGTTCTCTCTCCCCCTTGATAGAGCTTGCAACTCCTCTCTGTACTTATCTCGCTTGGAGAGTACCTATAGAAACATAGTAACAAAGAATTGTCAAAGCATCTTGATCTATTACATCATAATCATCAAGGAATCATAAATATAATGAACATACAATAACATTTATAAATAATAACATTCACAATTGCACAGTTATATGGAAGAAAACTCGAATAACTTTATTAGATAGAAGGGAGAATTACAAACCAGTTGTCTGATCCAGCATCATCCTCCCAGCATGAAGCCCTCTTCACCTCATAAAATAGCAAAATAACCCAACAATACAATGCTCTTTCTCAAATACAAACTATCAGCCTTTCCTTGCAATTCACAAAATTCCAGCCTCTAGATCTCTTAGATGAGGGATCCATTTATAAATGTGTGCAAGGGTGTGAGTCATCTCTGGGTTTTTGAATAGTGTCATTCCACTTGTTGCATTTGGTTCCACTTGGAGATTTCTTGGATCTCTTACTCATCCCTAGGCGAATTCAGAGAGGCAAGTGTCATAGGAGAAGTTTCCAGAATATTCCATGAGCATCCACTTAGCAAATTGTCTCGGACATTTGTCCATCCTCGCTCATTGCACCCTACAGAAGGCCTCATCAGTATGCGTCACACCTGGCTAGTGTAGAAGTCAGTATGCATCGCACCTTGACAGTGGAGCAGTCAGTATGGTCCAGTTTAGGCCATTTCTAGATGGTTTTTTAGGTAGAACTTTTTGGGAATGATGTAATCAATTGACCATGATCCTTTAGGGTATGAAACAACACTTTTAGGGGTTGAAGAACCCTAGTTTATCGACATATAAAATTGGGGTTGAAGTGACAAAATATGTCTATAACAAGCATAATTTATTATTTTTGGTAGCCAAACAGATATTGTATGCCAAAGTTATGACCTCGAAAACTTGATGTATCAATTTACCCAAACGAAGCCCAAAGTTTTGACACTTCATCTCCTAGGGTTAGATTTTTGGATGTTTAGGGTTTTCCATTGTTTATCAATAATAAATGGGCCTTTGAGCCTCATTATAACACAATTCATAGGCATGTAGCCGCCACATCTCTTCTC
>APFE030933207.1:0-19053 GCA_000404065.3 Pinus taeda
GCCTCAATGAAAAACCCTGCTATCTGTATTATCATACAAGTGGAAATATATTAGGATTACACAAAGCTTTAGCTCTCACAACTAGCCAGCTCTCAGTACAATCCTTCACTAATGCTCATAGAAAAAAATAGACTGCTCATATGTTTTCTCTTCTACCCTCCGAGCTCCTATTTCCTTACATAGTTTCTCCTGGGTGATCGAGCTATCAACAAGTGTGACACTAATCACTAACATTGATCTTACACCCTGTAAAACTACACAAATCTCAAGGAATGAATTCCTTCTACATGCATGAGTTCTGTTTATAGGAAAACTCATGCAACTAATAGTACATTATATTTGTTTTTAATCTCAACTGTGCCTTTCTTAGAATAGACAGGCATGAGTTATCACTGAGAGAATCTTTAGTTATCTCGAGTATACTAGTTGGATGCATACATGCATTAACTAATTGAACTCACAATTAGTTCCTCAAATAATTTGGAACTAATTTAATTGGACTTAACTCAGTTAACTAAGCTAACTAATTACAACTTGAATATAACTCATCCTTACCTCCTTAATTAAGGGATAATCTCCTTAATTTAAGGGATAACTATTGCATGACTTCACAAATTCTTCTAGCTTGGATTTCTTCAACTAATTAACTCAAGATGAAATAATTAATTATTTTCCAAGTAGCTGGTGAGACTAAATTTGAATTTTAATTCAACGACAAATTAAAATTGGAATATTCTTGTTGCCACATTTCAACACTCCCTCTCAACAAGAAAGGGATTATCTACCACCCCCGATCCTATCTCTATGGAACTCAAATTTACACTTTGACAATGCCTTTGTTAAAATTTCAGCATCTTGATCCTCTGTCGAAATATACTACAACAACATGATCCTCCTCACCACATAGTCTCTGAGAAGATGATACCCGATGTCAATGTGTTTGGACCTATCATGAAATACTAGATTCTTAGAGAGTTTGATACAACTTTGATTATCAAAATAGATCACTGTTGGATCCATCCTCTAATCAAACAAACAAACTAGAATTTTCCACATTTAGATGGCCTCACATGCTACCTAACTTGTAGCCATGTATTCAGCCTCTGCCAAATTGAGTGCAACCGAACTCTATTTCTTGTTGTACCAAGAAACTACAGTTGACCCAAGGTTAAAAATTCATCTTGATTTTCTCTTCCGATCTTATGGACTCCCTGCCCAATCTGCATCAGTGAAGCTCTGCAGCTTCACTCCTTCTATCCGTCTGTACCATAATCCATACTGAGATGTACCTCTGAGGTATCTCAAAACATGCTTAGATTCCTTCCAAA
Organism: Pinus taeda; assembly: GCA_000404065.3. Taxonomy (NCBI): domain Eukaryota; kingdom Viridiplantae; phylum Streptophyta; class Pinopsida; order Pinales; family Pinaceae; genus Pinus; species Pinus taeda. The sequence continues at coordinate 1,329 of APFE030933207.1, forward strand.
ACATCTTGGTAGGATAAACAACCACTTGACTCAGCTAGTTCACCGTATGCCACAAATCTGGTCGTGTGTTCACTAAGTATATCAGTGAACCCACAAGCTGCCTATACACAGTAGCCTCTACTACTTCACCTAAAGTAACACCTCCTTCCTCTTGTTACCTGCTAGACGAGTCTGCATGGGTTGGCGCTTCTCCATGTGGAATCTCCTGAGTATCTCAGTGGCATACTTGCCCTGAGACACAAACACTTCCCGATCCTTCTGCCACACTTCCATGCCAAGGAAGTAGTGCATGAGAGCCATGCCTTTCATCTTGAATTTTGTTACAAGGTCCTCCTTGCAAGACATGATCAACTGATCACCACCTGTTAATATGAGATCATCAACATAAGAAACAATGATCAACGACTTAACTTTCACAATGATGTGATATAGGTTCACATCTGCTTCAGGCTTTATGAAGCCCAACCCAGTGAAGTAGTTGTCAATCCTGGTGTACTAAGCACGAGGTGCTTGCTTCAGCCCATACAAAGCTCTCTTGAGACGGCACACATGCAACTCACAATCGAAGGTCTCAAAACCTTCTTGCTGCTCTAAGTACACCTCTTCCTCAATCTTACGATTGAGGAATTTAGTCTTCACATCCATCTGATGATCTTCCAACCCATATGTGCTGATAGTGCCAACATTGATCTCATAGATTAGTACCTTGTGACAAGAGAAAAAGTCTCATCATAGTCCATCCCCTCGACCTGTGAAAACCCACGGGAAACAAATATTGCCTTATGATTTTCCACACTACTATCAACAACTTGCTTTACCTTGTAAGGCCAATAGAAACTCACAACTGACTTGTTCTCCAGCCTCAGAACCACGTCCCAAAAACTATTCCGAACTACGCAGTCATACTCCTACACCATAGCATCAACCCAAATCGACTGCTGCACTGCTTCCTCAAAGGAATATGGCTCGATCTCAGCACATTCCCCAACAAGGGCCATGTACCCAGTGTACCTCTCAGGTGACCTCCTCTGTCTGCATTGAGAAGATGGTACTCCCACATTCTCTCTTGCATCCGCCAACAATCTGTCAACTTCTCTTATGCACTTCTGCCCATCTTTGGAAGACTCTTCTTGAGTGGATATCTCCACTCTTGGAACCTTTGCATGCGGCTGCTTCGCATCAGTCGAAGGCTCCTCCTCCTTAGGAACCAAAAATTCCTCCACAGCCTATAGTTGGAGCTCCCTCTCAAGGGAAACTCGCATGGTCTTCTGCTCATCAAACTTGAGATCTTTGCAAACCACGATCTTTCGAATGGTAGGCAAGTACCCCCAATAGTTATGTGGTATATCAGTGTACCCTTCAAGTATCCTCAACTTTGCTATCAGCTCAAGCTTCTTCTGTGCATCCTTGGTCACATGGCAATATACCGATGAGCCAAATATCCTGAAGTGACCCACATCTGGTCTCTTACCAGAGAAAGCTTCCTCTAGTGTCTTCATCCCAAGTATGTGATGCAAGCTTTTATTTTGTGAGTAGATCGTTGTGTCGCATGCCTCAGCCCACAAGTGAAGTGGTTGGCCTTGGTCATGCAACATTTCCCATGTTGCCCCTACAATTGTTATGTTGTTCCTTTCGGCCACCCCATTCTGCTCTGGGTTATGGGGTGCCATAAACTCCTGTTTAATTCCTTCCACTGCACAGAAGTACTTAAACTCTTGAGAGATATATTCTCCACTGTTGTTGTCTTTAAAGGCCTTGATATTCTTCCCAGATTCTTTCTCGACCAAAGCTTTGAACTCATAAAACTTTGAGAAGGTTTGGTCCTTCTTCTGCATGAAATAAATCCAACATTTGTGAGAAAAATCATCAATGAAAATGACATAGTACCTTTGCTTTGTTGTGGATGCTGTCGAGAATAGTCTACACAAATCAGTATGAACTCGCTCTAAGATAGCTTGAGCGCGACTGTCTCGATCATGAAAGGAAGACTTTTTGTACTTTCCCAAGGTACAACCTTTTCATGTGTCAACTTTCTCAAGTTTACCATTGGGGAGTCTAGTAGAGTTATGCTACATTATCTTCAAGGCTCGATGATGCAAATGGCCCAACCGCCTGTGCCACAACTCACCAATAACTTGGCTCTGCACTAATTATGCTTTCATACTCAATGCTGCACAATCATCTACCTCTAGTTTATAGAGATTCTTCACCTGAATCCCAATTCTCTTGGTCTGACCTGTGGTTATGTGTCTTGGGAACGCCTTTCCTTTAGTGAAGACAACATCATAGCCTTTGTCCTCCAACATCACGACCGATACCAAGTTCTTCTTCAGTATAGGCACATACTTCACATCTATCAAGGTGAGAGGAGATCCTTACTCCCTCCGAAAAGCAACTATGCCCACTCCTGAAACACTGTACTCTCTGTCGTCATTCATCTCTATGCGCATCTTGAGGTCTTTCTGCTCCAAGTTACTGAATAAACTTTTATCGCAGGTAATGTGGAATGAGGCTCCACTGTTAAGATACCAAACACAACCCAGATCGATGAAACCATGCATGCGATGAGGGTAAAATCTAGTTCGAACTAAGAGGTGAATGCCTCAACTTCCAATCCTTTTGAGGATCCCTTCTTAGAATTCTTCAATGGGAAATTAGTTGCATAATGTACGATCCCATGAAAATTAAAGCATCTCGCTTTAGACTTGTCAACCTTCTTCCGTCCATGACAAGAATTTGATTTGGAATGGGAAGCCTTCCCTTTCCCTTTCCTTGCCTTATCTTCTAAGGAAAAATTTTCTTCATCATCATTCTTAAATGAAGAACCATCTCTTGTGCTCCTCCTAATCTCCTCCTGCATCATATTCGACCACTGTCATTCTCAATATGGAAGGTTCTCCCTTCCATTCATAGAGTCCTGGTAGCTATTCTAGCTCTTTCAAAGGCCAAGGAGAGTGAGGCTTACTATATCATCATCGGTAGTAGACATTCCCAAACTACTAAGCTCATCTCTACAGGTGGTGAGCTTGTTTAGGTATGTGGAAATAGTATTGCCCTTCTCCATCTTGATTTTTCGTAGCTTATCCTTGAGCGCCAATTTCCTTTGGTCGCTACTGTTCTGGTAGAGGTCCTTCAATGTCTTCCACATTGAAAATGGAGTATCCTTCCCATGGAGACTTGAGACAATATGGTCTTGAACTCCATTTAGGATGATCCGTCTCACCTTCACCACACACTTCTTCCATTTAGCCAACTCTTGTGCATTAGTTGAAGCTCACTTTTGAATTTCTTGATCAATGAATTCCTTCAGGCCATTATCTTCTAATATAGCCTCCATGTGATCTTTCCATGCTATGTAATTCCATCTACCATCCAAGGCATACTCGAGTCTCAAGCCATTGAACACAATTGGTCAACTTTGAAGTATGGTAAGAATTAAATTTTTCACGTACAACCAAGAACTTCAAAACTTCAAATTCTCTTCTTAGTATACTCTTCATAGCTTCAATAACCTTTGCTCTGATACCATGCAAGAATTCTGACTATAGATTAACCTGATTATGTAGTATAAATAAAGAAAAATACTTTAATCTACTTCTATAATCAAACATGCAGAAGCTTAATAGATTTGAGCAAGATCAAGTGGAACACATATAACCAGAAGAAGAATCAATACACATGAAACACAAAAGAATACTCTGGGGAAAGCCTCAGCTAAAAACCCCACTATCTGTATTATCATACAAGTGGACATATATCAGGATTACACAAAGCTTTAGCTATCATAGCTAGCCAGCTCTTAGTACAATCCTTCACTAATGCTCAGAGACAAAATAGATTGCTCATATGCCTTCTCCTCTTCCGTCCAAGCTCCTATTTCCTTGCACAGTTCCTCTTGGGTGATCCATCTGTCACCAAGTGTGACACTGATCATTCACATTGATCTTACACCCTATAAAACTATGCAAATCTCAAGGAATGAATTCCTTCTGCATGCATGAGTTTTGTTTATAGGAAAACTCATGCAACTGATAGTACATTGTCCCTGTCTCTAATCTCAACTAGGTCTTTCTCATAATAGACATGCATGAGTTATTGATGAGATAATCTTCAGTTATCTAGAGTACACTAGTTGGATTCATTCATGCATTAACTGATTGAATTCACAATTAGTTCCTCAAATAGTTTGGAACTAATTTAATTGGACTTAACTCGGTTAACTAAGCTAACTAATTACAACTCAAATATAAATCATCCTTATCTCCTTAATTAAGGGATAATCTCCTTAATTTAAGGGATAATTGTTGCATGACTTCACAAAGACTTCTAGCTTGGATTTCTTCAACTAATTAATTCAAGAAGAGTTAATTAATTATTTTCCAAGCAACTGGTCAGACTAAATTTGATTTTTAATTCTCAATTTTAATTCAAGGACAAATTAAAACTAGAATATTCATGTTGCCACATTTCAACACTAAGCTCCTAGGTTACAATCTTGTATCGAAGTCCCATGCAATCTCATCGCGACCTCCAAAGCCTCAACCTGAGTGTTAGCCTTTGTTGTGACAACACATTTTGTAGATGCGGTGTTAATGATGCTACAAACCATTTGCAGTGTTTCCCATCTATTAATGTCATGTTTGCTTCACAAATTGTGCACTTCAGTCTTTGATCCAACTCCCACGAGGTTTCACCTAGTAGCATTGTGATTTTCTTGAATCCAATGATCAAATGTGCCTCTAATTTTGGCCTGCTAAATTCCTTGTTGAGGGCAGCTTGGATATCTGCTATCCGTGCATTCGAATTGTCATTGGAATGATTAATGTAGCAGGTTAGCGCACAATCCTCCAGAGCGCTAACCAACTTTGCCATCTTTATATTGTCATCCGTGACACCCTGTGCTTCCCATACAAATTTTATCATGAACCAAAACTAGTGCAAATATTCATTCCTTACTCCCTTGAGCATTGGTAGCTTTATCGCGCTAGCCATACTGCTTCGCAGTGGTGGAAGAGGTTGTATGGGAAAAGTCGGGGGTGAAGACAGAGAAACTAGTGGTGGTGTGGGTGCGGGTGGTCTTTGCCTTATCAAATTGATCGCACTTCTTGGCGAAACCTTTGTGAGCTCCTCTTCGGCCCCTCACGGAGGTGAAATAAAGGGGCTAGTGCTACCTTTGTTTCTATATATTTTCCCATTCCATGTAGCCCCAAACATCAATTTATTCGTATAACCCATTTTTCACACAGTAGCATTTTAATCCAATTGTTCAAATATTTAACTTACTTATCTCATGGTACCTTGAGGAAACATCGTTCTGCATCACTATACCTGACTGAAGTATCTACAACAAATTCGGTGATGAATCCTCCTATGATTCAATCGAGCCAGTGATCAAGAGCGCGCACGATCTTATCATCTGATGCTTCCAATCTACGCACCAATTTTGGAGTCCACACAACAGGTTTGTCAAGTTTACAGTTTCTTTGGCTATCTTCTAGCTTCGCAATCCACTCGTACAACTCAATTGGGAAAGATGCAAAAGAAAATTCATGGATCTCCGTATACAAGTAGCAATCTAACCAGTTTTCCTTTGATAGTTGCTTCCTGTTTTCTTGTGCTGTGAACTCAGGAATCTTTCTATCCAACCACACTTCAATTCCTTTCTTTGTCGGATTCCAATGATACAAAATTAGACATATATATGCAGATCCCAGTCTCAGAAACAGAACCATTTGTTGGCTTGTTGGGGCCTAAACCAAGTTCAGAGTTAATTAACGAAACAATTCCTTGTACTATTGGCCCTTTTGGCAATAGTATTGGAATGTGGACTGAGGTCTCACCTAAAGTAGCATGGGAGAGTACTAGAACTAGGTTTCCACACCCTTGAGATGCCTGAGAGCTTCAACTGGTCCTTTGTTTTCTCATGCGCGCAGGTTTCTTCACGCACTTCCCGTTCCTCATGGCCTGATACACTGCCTTTGCATAGCCCTAACTAGGGTTTGTGTCGCACTTTGCGCTATTACTCGAGACCTTACTTATCTTCTATTGTTAATTAACTACCTTTGCCTACTTGAATTTCTTATAATTAGAAATACAAAGCATTCATACACAATCACATAAGAAACAAATAGTGTATTTGGAAATTATATCCAACCATGCATTAAGCTAGGAAAAAATGCATAGAATTATATCAAAAATTCTCTTTATTGATTCTTCCAATGGTTACAGACTCAACCTACCATGCACACTTAGCTGTGGACTACTAGGCCTCTACACACTCAGTTGCAGAGCCTTCTCCTACTCTATGAACCACAGACACACTTTACACTTCGACTCAATCACTTAGACTTCTTATACCTCTATTAGTTAGTTCTTCTACACTTAGAGCCTCACTCTATTTATACAACCTCATGGTCTATGTACCATGGGTAGGCCTATCCAGCTGACTTTACGTTAGAAAAACTAGGGTGGACAATCGTGTGATTCTATTATACTTTCGCGCCTCGCGCCTGCAATTCGCGGAGCTTTTACAACAAGATTCAGTCAAAACTTGGGCTTTAAGCCCCAAAACATGTCTTGGGGGCATTCCATGCCCAAAAATCATTATATTTAACATTTGATGATTTCAAAGTAGCCATGAAGAGGAATTTTGAAATGATTAGTCTTGGTGATGAAGTATTTTAATGCACACAAGGTATTTTTAATTGTTTGTAGATGTATGCCATTTATATTATGAAAGGATTGAGAATGGATGAAAGAAATCTAGTAAATACAACACTTAGAATAAGCACAAGGTCAAACAAAGTAGATACAAGATCAAAAAGTGATCCTACTTTATAAAATATACTTGTAGGTAACCTCATGTACCTTACAATTACTAGGCTAGATATATGTATAGAGTAAAATTAGTTTCCAAATTCATGGAGTCTCCTAAAGATGCTCATTGGACACTCATAAGAGAATATTATGGTACGTTGCAATGACCATAGATTATGGAATTTGGCATTCCACTTCCAAAAACAATATTTTTGTTAGGTACACATATTGTGATTTTGTAGGAAACGTTGATGATAGAAAGAGTACTATTAATTATGTATTCAAGTTATTATTCCGTTTAAGTATCTGTTTAATCTTATGGGCATCCAAGAAACAACTTATCGTCACTATCTCTTCAAGTCAACCATAATTTATAGCAAATATATCAACATCATGTCACATTGTATGGTTGAGAAGACTCTTAAGTGATCTAGCACATGAAGAGAATGAGTAAACTCCCATCTTTTATAACAACAGTGTAACCATTGCACTATATGAGATTTATGTGTTTCATCACAAAAGTAAACAAATTTGACACTCCATATCATTTCATTTGTGAGCTTGTTAACAATGTAAACATCATTCTACATTTTTGTATGTCTAGGATGAATTGGAAATTTTTACCAAGCCATAGTTTTAAGTTTTAAATTTCAAAGACAACATTGTTTGTTGTAGCATTTGTAATAGTAGAAATTAAGGGGAATGCTAAATACTATAATTTCTCTATTAGTTAATTGCATGTAAAATACTATAGAAGAGCTCAATTGTTATTTAAATAAAAAGAAATTAAGGATATTGTTAAATCTAAATAGTTTCATTTACATGTTTCAACCAATTAGTACTTGGTTTCTTGCTCTAATTTTATCAATATCTTCTTCTACACTTTGTTAAATATACTTAACCAAGATGTGTAAATTAATGGCTATTTACTATAAACTAGAACATATTGACTTGAATATGCCCTAAAACATCTTTTGGTTGACTAAAAATTAGTTTTCTTAATGCTAATGGCCCTAGACCAAAATCATGTAGAAAAAGTAAAACCCAACCATGAACTAATAATTTTAGTTTGCTTGATTTCCTCCTTTTGTAAAATTATAATGTGCACATTATATGTCCATTATAATATGCACTTCCAATTGATTGATCACTCTGTTAGGTTAGGTTTTTCTACTTTATCTTAAATAAATTAATAAAATAAAATCACTTTCCATGATCAAAATAACACACGTACACTATTAGATCAGAGCATTCATAACACACAACAGATTTATTCTCAGAGACTTAGACAACAAAAGCAGAGAATAATTCACAGAGACAGACAAATGGAGAAACAACAAGATTACTCAGTCAAAAATAGTGGAATAGATAAACAATCACTAGAAAACAAAAATCACTTTTCATTACATAACAGGCTTGGGCCTTGGCTTGCTTTCCTTGGCCAGAGAAATTACAAATTTAAAGAGGTAGAAGAAGTATCTAGAATCTTGTATGTGATTCAGATGGAGATCTAGAATGATCTGGAAACTACTAGCAGTGTAGGAGGATCTAGAATCCTGCATGTGATTCTAGAAACTATTGGCGGTGTAGAAGGATCTAGAATCCTACATGTGATTCTAGAAACTATTGGTGGTGTAGAAGGATCTAGAATCCTGCATGAATTTGGATTCACACTTAACATTCTCCCACTTGAAGCCAAATAAGAGTGATCAAGTCACACCGAGTCCTACCATGCCTCTACATAACTCATGTTTATTTCGTGGTAGAATCTTAGTGAGCATATCGGTAGGATTCCTATCTATATGGATCTTTTCTAAGGATAACTGTTCTTCCCCCAACACATGGTGGATCCAATGGTACCTCAAGTTAATGTGTTTGATTTTTAATGAAATGTTGGGTTTTTCGCCAAGTGAATGGCACTCTGACTATCACAATATAACACATACTTGTCCTGCTTTATTCCTATCTCTCCTAGGAATCATTGCATCTACAACATCTCTTTACAAGCTTCTATTGCAGCTATGTACTCTGCTTCTGTTGTAGAGAGGGCTACTATTCTTTGTAGCCTTAACACCAAAGATATTGTTGCACCTGCAATTGTATACAATAACCTGTAGTGGACTTTTTGGTATCCATATCTCCAACCATATTCGCATCTATAAATCCTTCAAGCACAGTCTCATCATGACCAAAACATAAACAATAATGACTAGTACGCTTGAGATACCTTAAAATCCATTTTACTTCTTGCCAATGTTGTTTGCCTGGATTGGTAAGGAACCTGGTCACTACTCCCACTGAATATGCAATGTCTAGTCATGTGCATACCATGGCATACATTAAGTTGCCAACTGCTGAAGCATAAGGAATCTTTCTCATCTATTCTTTCGCCTTGTCATCACTAGGACATAATTCAATACTCGACTTTAAGTGGGCTCCAAGGGGTGTAGCAACTGTCAAGTACCTTCTCTATATATTTTTCTTGTGATAGCCACAACCTTTTGTTTTTCCTGTCACGCATAATCTGCATGCCTAATATTTGTTGCGCTGGTCCCAAATCCTTCATTTCAAATTTGCTACCCAAATATTTCTTCAATCCATTGATCTTATTCTTATCATGCCCAACAATCAACATGTCATCCACATATAACAATAATATGATATACTTTCATTGATCATACCTCTTGATATAGACATAACGGTCAGCTTCCAACCGCTGAAAACCAAGTTCCAACATGAATGAATCAAATTTCTTGTACCATTGTTGAGGTGCTTGTTTCAACCCATAGAGACTCTTCTTCAATGTACAAACAAGGCCTTCTTTGCCTTTTTCTATGAAGCCTTCTGGTTTCTCCATATAAATTTCTTCCTCCAATTCACCATGAAGGAATGCAGTCTTTACATCTAATCGTTCACATTATAGGTCTAAAGCAGCAACTAGACCAAGAATGACTATAATGGATTACATTTTAACAATAGGTGAAAAAATTTCAGTGAAGTCAATACCTTATTTTTGGGCAAAACCTTTCACCACCAGCCTTGATTTATACCTCTCCTTCTTTTTGTCACCTTCATGCTTAATCCTGTAAACCCATTTGTTTTGTAGAGCCTTTCTACCTTTTGGGAGGTTTACCAACTCCCAAGTTTTATTTTCCTGCAAAGAGTTCATTTCTTCTTCCATTCTTTAATTTGCTCGACTTTATAAGCTTCTTGAAAACAATTAGGTTCATCTTCATTAGTCAACAAAATATAGTTTGACGGAGGATACATTTGTGAAGGCTTATGAGGCCTAGAAGATCTGCAAACGAACTATGGTGGTGCATTATCAGGTTGAATCTCCTATAAAGGTTCCTGCAAGATTCCTTCTTCTTGTTATTCATTATTTTCCACTTGTTGTTCTTCATGCTCCTAAATTTGCTGTTCATTTTCTTGTATTGGTGGTATGTTTTCCTGTTGCTTTTCAAACCTACCAATAACCTTCTTGACCTCCAACTCACCTTCAGTCCTCTTGAACATTTCTGACAAATTAAATATAACATCCCTACTTCTAATAATTTTATGTTTGACTAAATCCCATAGACGATAACCAATATCCTCATCCGCATATCCCAAAAAATGCATTTCATAGATTTATCATCTAGCTTAATTCTATTTTCTTTGAGAATATGTACGAACGCTTCACATCCAAAGATTTTCAAGTGAATAATTCAAATTCTTACTGGTCCAAACTTCTTTAGGGATACCACCATCCAAGGCTGTAGTTGGAGATATATTTATGAGGTAGCAAGTAGTCTTGACTGCTTCAACCTAAAAATTCTTCTCCAAACCGGAATTGGACAACATACTGCGCAGCTTTTCCATAATGGTGCGATTCATCCTTTATGCGACACCATTTTGTTGAGAAGTACTAGGCACAATCTTCTCATGCTTTATGCCAAACCTGTTACAATGTTCCTTAAATGCGTTTGAGTAGTATTCTCCACCATTATCTGTTCTTAAACACTTCAACAATTCGTTAGTCTCACTTTCAACAACAACATGGAATTTTTGAAATATTCCAAACACTTCACTTTTATTTTTCATAGGATATGCCCAAACCTTCCTCAATGCATCATCTATAAATGTTACAAAATATGATGCTCCTCCTAATGATTTGATGATAACAAGCCCAAGCACATCTGAATGTACCAATTCTAACACATATTTCTTTCTGACATGGCTACCTCTAAGGAATGAAACCCTTCTTTATCTACCATATATACAATGCTCACAAAGATCAAAATTGTAGGATTTCAAACCTCGCAATAAATCTTTACTAACAGATTTTTAAGCCCTTCTCGCTCATGTGACCCAAACACTTATGCCATAGATCTGCTGAATTTCCTTCTTTTGTGATAGCAACCAAATTTGGTTTTCCTATCAGTGTCGTCAATGTGTATAATGTTCCTGTCTTGGGTCCTTTGGCTACGACCAATGCACCTTTGCTAATTTTCTAGCCTCCTTTTCCAAAGCTTGTCGAATAGCCTTCATCATCCAGTCGTCCCATAGGGATTAAACTCATGCACATTTCTGGTACATGCCTGACCTCTTTCAACAATATATCTTTTCTATCTTTCATCTTGTCTGTACATCTCCCACTCCAACAATACTGCAAAAATGATTATTTCAAAATGCACTCTACCATAATCACCAGGATTATATGAAACAAAACTATCTTTGCATGGGGTTACATGGAGAGATGCCCTCGAGTCAAGGATCCAATCAAAGCTACTACTATATGTGTATACACAACCATCCTCTACTGAAACAGTAAACAACACATCACCATCTGTGGCTACAGCAGTAGTCTCACCTTCATTTGTGCTCGATGACTTGTGATTTGTACTAGACGGTCTTTGATCATTTTGTCCTTTCTTCTAGAATCGACACTCTTTCTTCATGTGCTGGGGTTTTCCACAATGAAAGCAAATGATCCTTCCTCTCCTTGATTTTGATTGGCCTCTCGATATTGATCGCCCTTGCAAGCCTTGATCCATTCTCCTACCATGATCAGCTAGAGCTAGAGCCTCTCCTCCTTGGTTTTACGCAATTGACTTGCGTCGCAGATCCCCATTCATTAAACTGTTGTTGACATCATCAAGCTTCAGGTCCCTGCAGTTGTTGAAGTGCTCATAGCTACATTTAAATTTTTCCAGCTGTCTCGCATAGAAAACATTAGCAAAATAGCTCTAATTGCTTCATCTAAAATGATTTTAACAGAGGCAAGTTAATTAATAATAATATTAAATGCATTCAAATGCTTAGCAACTGAAGCATCCTCCTTCATTTTGAGATTATAAAGCTTGTTCATCAAGAACACTTTGTTTGATGCCGTGTTCTTCTCATATAGATCATGGAGCTTCTTCCATAATCCTTTCGCCATCTTTTCTCCAGACACATTGCAATAAACATTCTTTGCTAAACATTGGCGGATTGTTACAATCGCCTTTCTATCTAGCTTATTCCACTCTTTATTTGTCATCAATGAGAGTTTCTTTGTTGTGCCCTCAATCAGCAAACACTAATCCTTTAAAATCAGTATATCCTCTATCTCTGATTTCCACAGGGCTATCTGTGATTTCCATAGGGCGAAATTAGCCCCGCTCAACTTCTCCATATCTATAACTGCTATCTCCATTTTCAATCAAATTCATGCCCCAAAGCACAAAAAACTCCACTTAAAAATAAAACATTAATTATTACTGTTTCTCCTTTTAAAATACCCTTTTCAAAATTCCTGCTCCTTTTAAAATATAATTTTCAAAATTCCAACATAAAATTATATATTTTTCATAATAAATATAAAAAACATATATAATGTTTTAACCTTTTCACATTTCACACATAAATATGTTGGTTTGAGTAAAAACTTGACGTGCAAGCTTGATGTAAAAAAATTTACAAACGCCACTTTTCAACTCCAAACTCCACGCATCTCCACGCTTCAAACTCCACCAACACGTTTCAGCATAGGTCCACGACCTTGTTTTTCTTGCAACAATTGTCTTTTAGTTCGAGGACTATTTTTTGGACAGATCCTTCAACAGCTCCAGAGGTAAGTGATTGGCCTGCAGAGTGGATATTCGACCTAGCTTTGATACCAGTTGTTAGATCAGAACATTCATAACACATAGCAGATTTATACTAAGAGACTTAGACCAGCAAAGCAGAGAATAGACAGACAAATGGAGAAACAACAAGATTGACAAATGGAGAAACAACAAGATTACTCAATCAAAAACATCGCAATATATAAAACAATCACTGGATAACAGAAATCACTTTAACAGGCTTGGGCCTTGGCTTGCTTTCTTTGTCAGAGAGATTACAAATTTATAGAGTCGGAAGAAGGATCTAGAATCCTATATGTGACTTAGATGAAGATCTCCAATGATCTAGAAAGCACTCGCGGTGTAGGAGGGTCTAGAATCCTACATATAATTTAGAAACCACTGGTAATGTAAAAAGATTTAAAATCCTACATGAATTTGGCTTCACACTTAACATACACCTCAAATGCTATTACTCAAATGTTATTAATCACCCAACATATTGAAACAGTAATCAGTAATTTTCCTCTCGTAGCCCAACTGCCAAACTGTTTTTGATCACACAGTATATCGAAGCAGTAATTTGCCTCTCATATCACAACTGCCATCCGAAACGCCTCTGGTAAACACTTACAATTTGAAAGCTCAGGAAGCATGTTCCAATGGCCCACAATATTTAGTTTTCTGAAAAAATTAAACGACTTTTAACACCCATTTCTTTTATATGCCAAACTGTTATTGATCACACAGTATATCGAAACAGTAATTTGCCTCTCATATCACAACTGCCATCCGAAACGCCTCTGGTAAACACTTACAATTTGAAAGCTCAGGAAACATGTTCCAATGGCCCACAATATTTAGTTTTCGGAAAAAATAAACGACTTTTAACACCCATTTCTTTTATATATTTTCGAAAAAAAAAATAAGAAACTGCATGACATTCAATTCATCATATTTCAGTTGAATAAATTTCGTCTTTCACTGGTCTGCTGTGCTGTGCTGTCTCCTCATCACTTATCGTCCTCGTCACTTGTACTGCTGAATCCTGGGATGAAGGCGGCGAGAACCGCCGCCTGCTGGCAATGTATTTTCTGAATCCTTGTCTGTGTTGAAGTTATTTGTGATTCCAACTCTGATATTTGGCGTTGAAGCTGCAGTATTACGCTTGTGCAGCCCAGTGCAGGTTCCTGTAGTCTTGCATTTGCCTCATACACCATACTATCTATAGCTTCGACTCTCTGGTCCGAGGGAAGATCCTGATTATACAGTGAAACCCATTACAAGATGAAGCTGTAAACACAACCACCATGAAATGTATTTTGACTCTATTGCGCTACGAGGGACAAAAGAATTCGAAAGAAACATAGCTTAAAAGGGGAAATCTGGAATGGAATATAGTTGCAACTTACTTGAATCAATTTGATAACGTTGCAGGCGCCAAACACTTGATGTAAGATTGCAAACTTGTGAAGATCATTTGAGGCAAAACGGTAGAGGATCTTGCAGTTATCCAAACATTCTTTTTTCTCCATCTTGCAGTCATGGAAAGCAGGCGATGGAGATTGGATGCGTGGCTTCTCTTTAGTATTATTGCTCATCTCCACAACCACTGCAATAAAAAGTTGCCACAAGAAATCAATATCAGATAAGCCCACACAAGATTCATGTAACACAACATCTGTCAATTCTAACTTAGGAGAAAAAGAAATCTTGAAGGCCTATATTACTTGATTAGGGTTTCTGCTCCCAACAGAATGCTGATCGGTGATCGAGAATCGATTTTTGCGACGGCCAGGTCTGAAAAATCTGAGAGAGCGTGGTACTAGAACTTACCTTCGCTACTGGTTTTTTCCGCATAGAACTTAAATTCATTTATAGGGAAATGGAAAGCATCGTTGGAATGGTTGTACAAATAGGAATCAAATAAACCCGTGGTGACTGTCTAGGAGGACGGCTGGACCACAAAATGGAATATTGACCACCATTAAACGGAAAATGTGCGGTTTTCTTGCTCGTGTCAGGGCCCACAGGAAAAAGTAAGAGAACATATCTTATCACTGTGCTGCCAGACACCATGGTGGTCCATTCACTAATTCTTGAAGTCTACGCTGAACGGAATTTATTGAAATCCTACTCATTCGCCCATCACATATGTCGTGTATCAATAAGATTTAAAAAGGATTTAAAAGTTGGAGATTGACTTTTGAATGCAATCTGATTCATTTTTGTTATTCAATGAGCTATTTTATTTGGAATTTATTTTTAGGGGCAGATATTCATACTTATAACATGCTTTTAGGTTTTGAAACAATTTTTTTTAATGTAAAGTTTGAATTTGAATTCAGATGATAAAATAAAAATAAAAGAAAGTCAATTCTAAATTTTTTTTTACAATATACTTCTTAAATATTTTACATATATATATTTATTTTTTAAAATATTTTTTTACTCATTTTTTTTTTCTAATTCATTTTGAAATTTAAATAATTTCTACGTAATTTTGAATAAGTTTTAAACTACAATTCAAAAAAATCACCCAATGTTTTTCTACAAAATCTCAATATTTGCAAAACTCAAAAAACTTATTTATAGAAATTCTCTTCAATAATAACCCATATTTAAAACATCAACAAAATCCCTTTTAATATATATATATTTACAATTGAATATTCAAAAATATTTATATTCTATTATCTTAAAATATATAATTAAAATATCAATTACTCATAAAAGTTTGCTCACTTCACAGTTAATGGCTCAAATTCTTTTTTTCTTGAATGTTCAGTTTTTTAAACTTTTCAAAGAAACTCTAAAATTGAAAAATAGAATTTTTTTCTATTTTATATTAAAGACTTCGATATTTAAAATCAATTTACAAATAATCTCACCCTTACTCTATGCTTCACGTTCCATATATAAAATGTAACAAACCTTTGTAAATAAATTATGAACTAGATTTCTTGTCATTGAGATGATTAGCTACTATTTTATTATACATTGGTTTTTAAAATTAAAAAATTTTCATCATTAAAAGCTTTATTAATTAAATAAAATCATAACTGGTTTTTCGAATTATTTGCTATACAAACCAAATTGGTAAGAAATACATTCAATTTTATTATACATTATTTTTTAAAATTAGAATATTTCATCATTCAAAACTTTATTGATTTAATAAAATCATGACATTATAATAAAAACTCATATATGTTGACCTATTTATTTATGATTCCGAATCCAATCATAACAAACAAACAAACGGTGAAGAGACTTATACTCAGAATTCCAACGCGACCCATCATAAAACATTTTAAACACAAAAGAAATAGAGATGCTCACCCAATCCAACGACATATCCGTGTTCGGACGGTGCTGTGGCACGGGCACCGAATACGTAGTGGAAATAAAAATGGAAAATGGTCGGTGGTGGCGGCATCCGACGCCGACTTTAAATAAAAAATGTTGTAAAAAATATTATTCAATCTCGAATTCAAAGGCTCGTGTGTCGCACTTTGACGGTTACCCACCAGCCATTACCATAATCGTGCCATAATATCGGGCTGAGTTGACCAACAGGTGAGAGAGAGCATGAGTAATCAACTCTGCCAAAATCGTGCTCTAAATTCATGCCCAAGAACCTTCTGGTTGAATAATGAATGTTGCAAAAATCGTGCTCAGTTGACCTGACATCATGTCAAAGTTTACAGTTCATGGCCAGCTCTACGAATCATGTGTTGCTGTAATAAATTTGGAAAAGTATTTTAAAATCCAATTAAAAGCGAAACCATGCAACATTCATGACACATAATTAAACGCAGTAGTCTATAACGCGACTTTTTGAAAGCTTTTCCGGCGGATTTTTCCCGTCAAAATCCGGCAGCAATTCATTGGAATCCCAAGTTTGATAGCTAGTTTCTGAATCAATGGCTCCTAGGGTTTTCGAGGGCGCTGAATCCAAATATGCAGTTAAAAAACCATTTTAACTGCTAAAAATCAAGATTTAACCTCATTTCTTCCGCCGGATTCCGTCACCGGAATCTCCAAAAAGTCGCATTATAGACAACTCCTAATTAAACTACTACTAAATTCTAGAGCACAGTGTTACCTAATTATTAGAAATTCATCCAACCAACATTAATCTCAATTTCTCATGAATATTAATATATGCACCTGAGTTTAAATGTAGTTAGTTATGTGAGAAACACTTCTCCCAAAAGAGGAAGTTTGGTCATGGATCCCATGTCCACATGGACTTTAACCATTCAAGTAGGTTAGTTCGAACGTTGATTTGACTTTTGCCATTCAAGTAGGTTAGTTCGAACGTTGAGTTGACTTTTGCCATTCAAGTAGGTTAGTTCGAACGTTGATTTGACTTTTGGATTAAAAATAAAGAATCTCAGATATGATCTAATTTTCACATACATTCATTTCGAGTAGGTTTGAACTTTTTATTAATTATTATTGAAACTGGATTATATAAGATTATTGAAATATAATTTTTATTATTAAAAAAATATCACATTTAAATTCTATAATTTTATAATTAATATTTACTATTTCGGTATAAATCATAAGATATTTTATTTGTCTAGTTCATCGCCAGGACAAGTTGAATGAGCAGATCATGCTTTTCATGTTAAATAGATAGAGCAGAAACTCCAACGGCTGAATTCCTTGACCAGGTAACAACTATATAGATAACAGCTAGATTTGGTATGACCATTATTTAATTAAAAATAACTTAGGTTAGTTAAATTCTTATTAAAACAAGAGCCCTTTTTATCTAAATTATAATTATAAATATATATTAAAAATAA
>APFE030933213.1:0-10107 GCA_000404065.3 Pinus taeda
TAAAGTTGGCCAAGACCCCAAAGTTTCATGATCGTACAAAGCATATCAATACTAAATATCATTTGATCCGACATCATGTTGAGGCCAAAACAATCCATCTCTACCATTGTTCCACAAATGAGCAAGTTGCAGACATCTTCACCAAAGCGCTTGGAAGAGAAAAGCTTGAAAGATTCAGAACGATGCTTGGACTCACCAACATCCCTTCAGATTAAAGGGGGGAATGTTGAAACCTAATCCGAAACGGATGGGTGAACTGGACAGTCATCCAGAAGATGAACTGATCCGCCTGTATTTATGTATATAAATATATGCCAGCTAATGAATAATGTCAAGTCAGTTTTCTCTCGCTCATTCATTCTGGAGTTACCCTGGCCTGACCCCTTTTCCTAAGGTTAAGTTCTCTTGCCTAGACCCTTTATAAACATGTTTTATGTAAAAAACCCCACCAAATACATTTGTCCTAAGTACTAGATATATGGGAAACACACAACATTTCATGTACCTAAGTACAATAACCCTTCCTCTCTTTTCACTTCATATTAACTTTTTAATTAATTATATAAAAATCCTGAAAAACCCATTGTCCCATATATATTTAACTCCCTCATATAAATTAACCCCACCCCTTAGTTTATCTATAAACTATATTACTACCCCTTATCCCACAAAAAACATTAAAAGCCTACCCTCAGTCCCTAATCCCTCATTACAGTTTGGCCTGATCCCCTAAACTTGGATTAGTCCTTAAACTAATCTCAAAACCACCATAATTAAATCCCCGGGCCCCACATTAAATCCCATCATTCACCCTTGCGCAACTCCCATCTCCTAATCACCGTTGATTGACCCTCCTCCACATCCAATGCCCCACAAGCATATCGGGTCAGCCCGACGTCTGCCCTTTACCTGCCCGATAAAGCGGTTTTCCTTCCAGCCCCCGATGCTACGTGGAAAATGCTAAATGGAATCAGGAGACCCTTCCTGAATACTGCCCACACCACAAAAGCGATGCGATGGACCCGCCAAACCACTTTCCCCTTCCAACCGAAAATTGTCACTGTTCATCAATTGGTGAACCTGCCAAAATTAACCGTTTTTCCTATAAAAGCTCGTTTACCCCTCTTTTCACTCTTTTCACGCATTTTTCCTTTGAGAACTTAGAAATTCATTGCAACCCCTTCAAATAGCCAAATTTCTCACAAACCTCCGTCATTACTCCACAAATGTTGCAGATAGTCCAGCTCATTCATCAGTCTGTACCAGTATGTACGAACTTCTGCAGCTGCCATCAACCACTCATTTACAATCAATTTTGCCCAAATTCCAGGTATTTAACCATGGAATTCCAACTCCATTCTCAAATTCAGAGTCAATTCACCCTCATGACACTATTAGTTAAGTAAAAAAGACCAAATTTACTTAAATTTTAACGCTGTGAGCCATAAACCACTACAAAACCTCCATTTCCCTAAAAACTTTGAATCACCCCCATACTTAAATCCACAAGAAGTAAGTATGGATGCCCCAATTACAATGGATGTAAGGCCCAATGCTACACCTCATTTAGACTTGGACCACCTTCCTTTGGCGGATAAAGATTTCCAAATAAAGGATACCACTTCCCTAGAATCCCTACTCAAAGTACATTGCCAAAGTAGGGACAAGTTCCTAAACCATGCTGATGAGATTGGCCTTTGGGAGTAAAATTTACCCAAATACTAGTTCCCCCAAGTCCACATTTTCCCAGAGATTGTCCATTACTGTCATGCCATTTACATTCCCAGTCAGAGAGCAGTCATGTTCCCAAACCAAACCATACTTTTCACCATCACTGCTGAGTACATAAACGAAATGTTGCAACTCCAACCAGGACCAAACATAACTCCTCTCTCAATTGGAGACTCGTTGGACTTGTATCCTAAACTTAACCCAACTATTCCAAACCTTCATCAGAGAAGAGAAACACATCCCTAAGGACTCCCCTCCATATGTATCAGTCATTTTCTCCCTATGGGGCCAGAATATTATGGCCATGATAGCTTGTGTTTTTGGTTACTCCACCAGTGAGTACATTGATGAAATAACCCTTTCCTTCATGTCCATCTACACTCTAGGGAAGCCTCCTACTGTCATTTATGACTATGCCCAATTTATAGCTAATAGGATGCATGAGAAATTCCTTAGAATGAACAATGAAAGGGCTTTCAAGTACTCCTAAGTTTTATACCATATGTTCTTATACTATCAATCAGAGAAGTTCCCATTCACCCTTAAAAAGCTTGACACCAAGGGTCAGCCTAGGTCAGTCATTTTTTGGACCCCATTAATCCACCAATACCAGTCTCCATACTCTTACTCTGATTTCATTGATTTATTTGTCCATGCAGTCATGGCAATGTTGATTGGAAACCCTCCTCCTAGAATCAGTCCAGAAATAAAGAGAGTTCTTCAATTTCTAAGCAGACCAAAGTTGGTGATAGGTATCTTTACCAGAACCATACAGAAATTAGGATATATGGTTGCATGCTTGCACCATATAAGTTGCCAAGATACCTCCCCATGAGGTTGTTTTCCCTAGAATATTATAGACAAATCATCAATGCAGATGAAGTAAACTTCATCAATGTCAAGAAGAAGGCCAATTTCAAAATAAAATACCAACTAGGCCCCTTCATATGCAACTCTAGAGAGGCTAGCAAAGAGGCAGATTTGATATTACAAAGTATGAAGTTCCAAAGAAGTTTTGTATGGAGATATGATGCTTTGGAATTCATCACAAAGAAGAGACAAAAGGTCAAGCTAGGACCTTTCATTCACCATTCCATACTTGAAATAGAAGCATATGCAAATCAGACAGAATGGATGGAGGGTACCGTAGTAGACCAAGACAGCAACAGAGTAGACATAGAGAATGCTCTAGTTGATTTAGAAAAGCAGCTTGATAATAGCTCTTTTCTGTAGGTACCAAAAGAATTAGAAAGAACCATGAGTACCCCTTTAGCCATGCAAACTCCTCAGAATGAGGAGAAGATCCCAAAAAGAAACATAGAAGGGGCTTCCACTTCAGGAATGGCCACCTTTGATTTGCAACAAGAATCAAACAAGAGGCAAAGGCTAAATATAGCCACTGAGCAAGAGTATACTAAAGACTCAGTTGAGGTCACAAATATAGGAGCAGAAAGAAGTAGGCCTACCACTCCATCTAGAGGCATGCAAGAGCCTTCCACATCACAAACTTAGATGTTGGAAAGGCAGCTCAGTGTTGAAGTATCTTCCTTTAGAATGCATGCTGATAAAGACCAAGATATCAAGGAAATATATAAAGAAATCAAAGCTAGAAATGAGAGGCTTAAGGCCCAAACATATGCCCAGTACCTAAAGCTCACTCCTACCAATCAAACAAGGCTAATGTCAGCCTTTGACATTAAAGAGGGGAATTTTCAGATGACCTTTGTGAAGCCTACAGCCCAGTAGCCAAAGACAACATCATATTTTAGAAGGGTAGATTTCGAAGTGTTGGCCAGGGATATTCATCCCATAGACTAGATTGAACTACATAAACAGGCTGGAGAGATGATATACTCTACCCTAACAGGTAAAGCCATAGTTGCCCATCAGCTACAGAACCTCTGAACAACATCTCAGCACAATATCAGTTAGAGAAGGCCTTCTCACAGGCCAAGGATACTAGGATCAAGTCCTTAGAGGACTTAGTGATTGAATTGGGACACGATCCCAAGGATATAAAAGCTACAGAGAACCTTATTAAGAAGAAAAATGATGATATTGCTGCACTTAAGAGGTAATTGAAAATACCCTAACTGTAACATCCTCAGACTCTAGAGGTCATAAAAAATCAAACCAAACATGAGGAGTTGACAGACTTGGTCATGAAGCTGAATGATCAACTAAAAGAGACTGAAAAGGAATTGGATGCTTTGATGCAATTAAAATAGGCAGATGTGGCCACTTCTTCAGCAAATGTTATCCCCATAGTCTCCACAGCAATGCCATCCACACTAGCAGCATATTTGGCACCTATAGCTCCACATGCAAGAACCTCGCCAACAACAACAGAGTCTACATTAGCAGCAGGTGCATCAGGAGAGAAAGCAATAGAACTAGTCAAATCCATGGAAGAGATGTCTATCTAGGCTACTGAAATGAATAAGTTAAGGGAAAAGGTTGCAAGTTTGGAAACAGACTGCAAACTTTCCCAACTAAAGAAGAAAGAAGAAACACAAAAGGCCCAAAGAATGAGTGAGAGAACCAAAATCCTAGAGAAGGACTTAACACCGGAGAAACCACTTGGACAAACCAAGGAACTGTTGTGGGCCAATATCATTGAGTCTGTCAATGATATTTGGCCATCAATCCAAGTTATTTTTGAACAAACGGAGCTGGTCAAGATAGCTACAGAAGCTATCCAGAAAGTGAAGGAGGAGTTAGGAGATAAGCTAGAGGATGCAAATAGACTCATCCACTTCCTCAACAACAACAATAGATATGAGCTCCATGAGATAAATATAGAAGATAGGACTACTGCCATCTAGAAATAATGAGGGTCCTTTCCAAAAGGAACCTTATGCTTAATTTGGAAGAAAAGTGCCACAATATACAGGTAGCCGTTGATAGGTTCATGGCTAAATTCCATATTTTAAGGGAGAAAAGTCTGCCCAGTCATATGGTTATCAATGACAAGCTCATGACACAGTTGGAATATGGTGATAGACTCATAAAATTGGATAAGGAACAAGCCAGTATCCATAAAAGCCCTGCCAACAAGCAAAGTTTTATATGACACATTTGAAAACTTGTTTTTCCTTGAGCATGAGGTAAAACATTTGTTCCTCACCAAGCCCAATTTTGCCAAGTATACTGAGGCTGATGAAATCTACAGGAGAATGGTGAATGTAAAGTTACCTGATGCAAGATGGTGGGAGAAAATGACAAATTTACTGCGATAAATTTACAGCAGAAATTTATTATACAGTAAAAACAAAACATCTAGGTAAAACAGGTAAAAACAGCACAACACGACCAAAGAGTATCAAAGTCAAAGAGTATTAGGTGAAAGATGAAAGTAAAGAAGACTCCAGCATGAAACTCCATGACTACAAGCTAGCATAAAAGGATACACTTCAACAATAAAGGCCAACACAACCAAAATAAAGGGGACATCATGAAACAATTCATTAGTTGTCTCTATCTTCTTGCAAGAAGATACTTGTATTTGCTAGATTAAATCTCAAGTTCTTTTAAGATATTTTGTAATAATTCTTTGTATAAATACTTCACAATTCGAAGTATGTAGGGTGGATTCTTATACATTTCTATAGTTTTCTTGATCAAATATTGTAAGTTATTGTATCACTGTTGGGACCAACAAGCTGGATTAATGAATAAAGCAAAGACATTTCACTGGATTCATGTGTAGTGCGAAATACAGACAAGTATCTTCTTTTGTATTGTCACTTTTCTTTAAAAAAAATTCCATAATCTTAAATGTATCTAAAATCTAAATGATATAATATGGAATGATATCTTAGAACTTGCTTCACTGCACTCTATTTTAACTAATATGCATTTTTTATGTTTTCTACTGAATTATCTAAGTTAAGGAATTCTTGATTTCTCCTTAGTTTAGGTAGTTTCCCTTTGGTCTATAGTAAAGGATTCGTAACTTCCCTTTGCTCATGATCATCCTTTGTTCCTCCTTTTAATCTCTGTTTGAGGATTCTTAAGTGCTCTCTCACCCTGGTTAAGATCATTTCACCCATTCAACCTAAAAACCTATGCTTCACTCTGCTAACTTGCCCATTGAACACTCCCTTTAATGATTTAATGCCAATTCTCCTACCCTTCTTTGACTCCATAACTCAATAGCCAAAGACATCATTCTATCCATCTGTTCAAGGATTCCACCATCCACTTCCAATACAAATCCAAAACCCCCTGAAATTTAATAACTAGACTAAAATCTCAGCAAACAAAGCTAAAACATATAGAGAGAGCCCTCTCTGAGTCATAGGTTGGCTAGAGTCTATTCTTAAAAGATTGGTTTGTACTTACCTCAGTCTTTTCCTTCTTTTGATAACTTCTAGAGAAAAATTCTGAGTGATAACAATGGGTACTACTTTTATAGCAAAGAAAGGTTAGATATTCTTGGTTGGCATAGCTTCGATCAACCAAGACTTGTTTTCCTTGGATTCATAGTTTTCGATTTTCCATTCATACAACTCGATATCTAAATTTTGTCTGATGGAGAGAGGGGAGTCTTATAAGATTTCTCCAAAATAATTTGCTTCCACGTTATATTTTCCTTCGTGTAGTATTTGGTACAATTTCCTTGTTTCTGTGTCATCTTGTGAGGGTTCGACTCAAGGCTTACCTTCACAAGGGTCAAGAGGTATTATGACATTTTTCTTATCCAATTTTAATTTAATTCTATCTTTTTCCACGGAAATTTCAGCGTTCATCCTTTCACCCCATGGTCTTCTGACCAAAGCTAGGTAAACAAGTGTTCCATTGACTAAGTCGATGTCCTCAAAATCAATAGAGGTTAGAATCCTCATGATTGATGTTTTAACTTGTCTTACAGTTCAAATTGGATCAATGAATATCTAATCTACAAGTTTGGAGTAAATGGCCATTCTTTGGAGAGTTGGCCTTCCTAAATTTATCAATGTTTCCCTTGGAATGATATTTACTTATGAGGAAAAATTGACTACAACTTGTTTTACCATGTATCCATGTATCTCCAAGTCAAATTGTGGAACATAGTTGTCCACATGCTTGCCTTGAGAGAGTTGGCACAAATTTTTACATTGATTTCTCTTCTCATTACAATATTTTAATATATTTAAAAGGTTGATTAATCAACCAACTAAATATTCTTTGTTCAACAACTCCAAAAGTTATTCAAGTATGACATCCCTCATTGGTCTCTCTTGAGCAGCTTCATTCTTAAAGAACCTAATTGCCTTCTCGATAGTATCACTATGATGTTGCATGTCTAGATATTTGGCAGTATTCTTGGAAGGTCAAAGGATTTGCTGATTCCTTAACGTATTCCCTTGACCCGCTCTTGATCTGGTGACAACAAACCTCCTTGTTCGGGAGAATTTGTAAAAGATTGGTAGCTCATTTATTTAATTTTTTTTCAATAATTTTTGGGAAATATTCTAGAGAATGATCACCCAAGCCACACATGTTGTATAATCGTAAATTAGTTTTGTCTTTTAAAAGGAAACTAGGCATTGTGTGGACTTCTTGCCAACACTAAAGTAATATGTTGGACACTTAATCTGCTAAGGTTTATGGTGTGGAAGTTGAATAATCACAAGGAGTCCAAGAGACCTTGGAATATGAATCCAATGGTCACACAATGTATTTATATGTGTATCTTTGATAATAATAAAGGAATTCATGATTATATTTCATATCTGGTTACACAATCCAACATTGGTATTAGAGCAGGTTTTGCTCAAAGATCGTTAGATATGCCTCTCTAAATTGGTCAACTCTACCACTCGGAGCAGTCCTGAAACTCTTGGCCATTTCTACATCTTGCTCTGACATTTCCTCAACTCTATTCTAACAATTTCTCTGTCTTTATATCTACTTGTGCAACGTTCCAAAGTTTTCCCTACCTTTGTCGTTTCTTTTATTCTCTTTGGGGTTGTTACGCCTCAATTTGACATTATAGCACCTTTTTCATCTGACATTATATTTTCATCATTTCTAGAGCATGTTAACTCCAAAATGACACATTAATACATAAAGACAACAAGATAACAACAACATAGACACACTACTTTTGAATTTTTACTATATTTTCGTGTTGTTTCCCTTTAGTTGAAATAATCTCAGGTCTTATACAAAGCCTAAACAATGGTGGAACCAAGTTTGAATCTTTGTGTTCCCTGTGCTCATGAAGGTTGTTGCTACTACATGGGGAATTCAAATCTCAATTCTAGAAAATGTATTTTGGGGCTCAACATTGAAGACCAAGACATTCCAGGACTCTATGCCGACAGTGCGAGACTATTTGGTCAACTCCATAGGGTGAGAGCCCAATGGTGCAAAATGGTTTTGTTAAGCCCAAGGGCTAATGTTATGAAACCTCACAAAAATCTAATAACATGTGGGTGTGCACAAGGTCGAAATAAAAATGGTGGTGAGGTTTCAAACTCCTCTTGATAAATATAAGGTCATGAAGATATTTCTTATCTATAACATAGTCAAGTGATTTATTGTTTCTGATATTTAGGAGGCATGTGTTAATGATGGGTACATGCTTCCAAATTTTTCATATAAAAATGTAGTAAATATGATTATGAATTTGCATAATGATCTAGAGAGGTTCACAACATCACCTACTCAAATGATGGAAACTTTGTCTCAGTTTTTTTCATGTAACCGCCTATGGTATCATTGTTGAGATTCATTGTGAAGCAACTAGGTGCACTTCCACATATGATACAAATTTTGAAGACCATGTTAAAAAAGAAGAAACAATGGAATTTTGTTGTGCATGTGCTTGTTTTGGCCTTGGACTTCATCTTTATCATGAATATATACTATAATAACTAACAAGGATCTATTGCATTGATTTACAAATTGTTGATACTTCATCTTTGAAATATGAGGGTTAGAACAATAGGAAAAATACAAATAAAGGCATTACATGTTCGAGCAATAGTTCAATCAATTTGACATGCTAGCAATGGACACTAGCAATGAAGAGCTTCAAGCTGTGGCACTCCAAATCAAGTTGTGGCGACATCTTGTGGGAATTTGGACTCGTTTATCAAAGAAACTATGATGGAAAAGGAGTCAAACTGCGTTGGAGGCCAAGGCCAAGGCCCTAGAATTAGAAAATCCCTTTTCAGGATCCTTAAATTGTGATTTCCAAAATTCCTGTAATAGAGCCACAATGCGCTGAAAAGGAAAAGCATAACCATAGCCACCGCCTCATTTGTTCGTTGGAAGATATACTAAAGAAACAATGTTGTGTTTCGGTAAATGACCCTATACATATAGAGACAATCTCCTCTGAACAGATAAAATATGCACTGAATTGAAAAGAAAGAGATGTAGCTCTCAGGTGTGGCCTGCACCTGGAGACTACACTCACAAAACTTGAGATATTTCTCTCGTTCACTCTAGTATTCATCAATCAAAGGATTACATCATTAAATACAATACTAGGAAATAGGAAGTTGTACCCAAACCCCATAACTATAGGAACTAATCCTAAACTAGGGAGAAAGTTACAACAATGTAACCATTTTCTCCATTAATAATAAAATAATATTAATTATTCTCAACTCCCCCCCTTAATGGAGAAAGGGTTCTCTTGAACTCCTAGCATCTTTCTAAACAATTCAAATTTTACTCGTGCAAGAGGCTTTGTAAAAATGTCAGCCACATTGTCACAAGTTTTACAATATTCAATAGCAATTTCATTTGACTATATTTTCTCTCTAACAAAATGGAATTGAGTGTCTATATGCTTGGTGTTTTTGTGGAACACTGGATTGTATGCTAATTTGATGGTGCTCTGGTTGTCACTTTTGATAGAAGTGGGTTGCTTCTGTTCTTTTCCTGCATCTTTGAGAAGTCTCCTCAACCAGATTGCTTCACATGTTGCTGCACACAATGCTTGATACTCAGCTTCACATGATGACAAAGCTACAGTACTTTGTTTCTTGCTGCTCCATGCTATGACCCCAGAACCTATGTTGAATGTATAACCTGTAATAGACCTCCGATCATCCAGGTTACCTGCCCAGTCTGAGTCTGAAAAACCTGCTAGAGTAACATCAGATACATCAGTGTATAAAATACCAAAATGAACAGTACCACAAAGATACCTCAACACACTTTTTGCTGCATTCCAGTGACTTTCAAGCGGTTTCGCCATAAATTGGCTCAGCACACTAACAAAGTATGCCAAGTCAGGTCTGGTTGTTGTAAGGTATATCAGGCTGCCAACCAGTTGTCTATACATTGTGGCATCTACCTCCTTAGTGCCATCATCATTGCTTAATTTCAGATTCTGCTGCAAAGGTGTTGCTGCTGTTCTACACTGATCCATAG
>APFE030933226.1:15387-47210 GCA_000404065.3 Pinus taeda
CGTGCAGGAATCACCCAACCACTCAACGTTAAGCTACTAGGTTTAAAGACGCCGGAACACGTCTCTAGCCTAGACCTCTAGATGTTCTCGTTAAGTTCCAATGCGTTTTTAGATAAATTTGGTTTATTTTATAGTTGATCTTGAATTAGGTTTGAGTTTCAGGTCCTACCGTATGATCTCTCAAAAAACCCTAAATGCAACTATATGCCAATGATCATCATTTTGTTCGATGAATTCTAGCTAAAAAGAGTTAAGGATCTTTTCAAAAAAACAAAACGAATTCGAGAAATCACGCACCTTAATGCAACTAATAGCAAGGAAATGAAACTCTTTCTTTTGAAAACACAAAACAACAAGACACTCTTTTCCTTCCAACTATCAATGCAAAAGATACTAGTTTGCTCTACTTTTTCAATGACATAAAAGTTCTCTTAAAATGAATTAGAGATATAGAAACACTAAGTGAAAAAACTAAATCACTCAATGCACACACAAGACAATTCCCAAGTCACTAAAACCAATTTCCCAAATCAAAGGAAAACAAAGGCTTATGAGCTATTGTAATCTAAGCTCAACAAGACAATGAGGAATTCAAAGGAGGAAAGCGATCGCTTGGAACACAACCAAAAGACTTTCAACAATCACCGAGCAAATACAAGGGAGCAATTAGAGAGTCGACTGACCCAACAGAAGACCAAAAACACCTAAGGGAGGCTCGACACACAAAGCCACTAGATGCCCTAAGGCTAGAAATGTGAAATCGATAGAAGAAGGCAAACACCCAAAGGGTAAAGGTAATTTATGCAATTGTAATTTATGCACAATTCACTTGAAAAGTGTGCAAACGTAATCTATGCACAAATGAGAATTCTAATCATGCAATTGTGATCTATGCAAGAGGATTCTCAAACACAAGATGATTCTAATGTAATCTAAGAACCAATCAAGTGCAAATCAAGAAAATTGGGTGAGATTTCCAAAGATGAAAAAATAAAAATACTCAAAGGCGATTAACACTCATACCCAATTTAGGGGGAAATTTTTTTGCAAAAACAAAAGCAAAAAGATGCAAAATCGTGAAGAGACTGAGACAAACCTTCGAGTAATGATCAAAGGAAATCAAATTAAGAATTTCTCAAAAGAGAGACTCAAAACCAGTCAAACAAGACTCCCATATACTCAAGCAACCGTAAAAGTCAAGGCAGAGCAAACCAAGCAATGAAAGCAAAAGGAAGGCTTTGCAAAAACTGAAAACAAGCAATAAACGAGCTCTCGTGGAACGATGCCTTGCAAGCAAGCGAGTCACAGCTTAAACAAATTTATCAAGCCAAAATCCAAGTAGAAAAAGCAGGGGAGAGCCAAAACCAAGAGGTTCAGTGGGTCAATTTGGACAAAAAGAAGTTTTACAGGATCAGCGCGGGTGACCCTACAGCAACAGGGCAATGACAGAAAAGTGTCTGTAGCAACTTTGCGCTGTCAGCGCGGAAGGACACGAATAAAGCGCGCTGGCCCGAAAAACTAGGTCAGCGCAACTGTCTGAATATACAAGCGCGATGATAGAGACAACAAAGAAGACAGAATGCGATGTCAGCGCAGCTGTTTTAAAATAAAACGCGCTGAGGCTGAGAAGCAAATCAATTTGAACAAAAACTTCCAAACCAAAACAACAGGCTTTCAAGGCAATTAAGGTAGTCCCTAGGGCGAACCCAGAAACAAACCAATAGCAAAAACAATCCCCAAAACTTTGACAAAGGAGCAATAATCAAAACAAAGGTGACATACAAAGAGACAAGTAAGCTCCCTAGCGGAGTCACCAAATTGTTGGAGAGGTAAATCCCCTCTACGGATAGAGGCGATCCCTACTAGCCCAACAGGGGTCTAGCAACAATCAAACAATGCTACACTACAGGTTCCTAGTTGTAATTAACAAGTGGGTAAAAGAAGCCTACTTGGATTCCAATGCCATGTTTGTCGAAGAGATGATCCTCTCGCTCCTTCGCTCCAGCCGATCACAATTCTCCGCTATCCCCGCGGACGAAAACCTGCACAAGAAAAGAGAGAGCAAACAAGAGCGTAAAATCTACTAACAACAACTATGTATCAGTCAGGAAGGATACAATTTACATCAATCATTCATAGGACAAATGGAAATGGAACCATAAGAATAGTCATCTATCTTTATTGACAGAAAATAGAGTAAGGTACAACCGAAGTCCTGATGCTGAGTCCTTCTCTAGAGGGTCCAGCCAGCATATCTTCCAAGCATTCACCTTTGAAGCAAATCTCCCAAGTCAAAGAGGTCTCTCTCTCACATACAAAGCAACAAGCTCATGACCTTCCTCAAGCTCAAAGCAATCCTCACACAACACACCAAATGCCTACAAAGAACAACACTAATGCACTAAGAATTCCTCAATCAAAGTCTATGTGTCCCAAACTAAAAACTAGCTGCCCATGGGCAATGGAGGAGGCTTATAAAGAGAAGGAGCCTCCATGAGTAGGTAAAGGATGAGCTTTCCCCCAAGATAAGTGGATGGTGAGTCGAATAGACGTACCGGAGAAAGGATGGCGACCTCAACAATGTTAACAACCAAGTCTGGAGGGATCTGGAAGGTTGGTTGTTAGAACAAATTCGCCCAAACAGGATCAGCGCGGGTGAGACACTGAGCTACCGCGCTGACATCGCAAACCAACTATAGAGTAGGTCTGGTCAGCACGCAACAGGACAAACGGAGGGTGCGCTGTTCGTAAAATGGGACCAGCGCGGAAAAGACGTGTGCTTCTGCGCTGGCAGCGCATCAGATTCATTGGCCTCCGCCTGTCAGCGCGGTTATTTGATTAATAGACGCGATGATGCATTTAACTTAGGCAAAGAGGGTTTTTTAGCCATTTTGAGGAGCATGAGCATAGGTGAATGTGGTTTCACAACACAGTAGGGAGACTGGCACGATGGCAGTGACATTTTACTGTGTAACAGCTGGAAGCTAGATAATGGGGAATCAGAACCTCAAACCCATCCATCGGACCCCACAAAGCCACACACATGCAATATACCGAGGTACCCTATTTAGAGGCTAAGCAAAATTGGGGGCCCCAAAAGGCGCACGTATCCTAATGGATGATGACGATAACATCCACTGTTTTTGGCAGTTGTCCCGAGCCTCCTCTTAACAAGTATAGTTTTGTTTTGTGAATATTTCAATGCACCATTTCTAGGTTTCCAACATTTGTTATTCTATCCCTCAATCCCTAAGAGGGTTTCATGTATGTTATAAACATTCAAAGATTGACAATTCTCCATCCAAAGGACAAGTGGCCTATTTACTTGATTCTCTTCGAACGTGTTGAAGGCCTTCTTCCATTTAACTTGATTAACTGTGTAATAGGTAAACAATCTCAGTTGAATGTATCCCACATATGGAACTGGGTTAAATTATTGATCATTCCCTCAAATATAATAATGCATATAGAGTTCACACATCAAGTGCTGTCCATAATATTATGGCATCTCAAGATGCGCAAAAACTACATTGAATCTTCTATCTCATGACTGAGCTCCTGGCGGACACTTCTAAAAAAAATAATAGATACTGTTCATGGAGTAACAAATCATAACTGTGGGAAGGGGGCTGAAAAGCCATTGCTTGATGTGTTAGAGAAAAAGTTTCTTGCTTATCAGTCTTTAGTAGTTGCACGTGCCCTTCCAATTCCTTGATTTTGTTCTGCTTCTTCTACTGCTTTCGTTTCTCTTTCTCCAATTGCTCCATGTAATCGGTAACTATTTTCACGACTTTCTCATAAACCCCCTTCAATCCTTCTTGGTGGGATTCTAAAGGAATGGTCCCCCGTTGTAGGCGAGTTGTTGTAGATTGCCACATCGGAATTTCTACAGTCATGAAAAACTCCCGTGCCTCGATCACATGCAAAAACGACTCGGTCTGTGTAGCCGTGGAGGTTGTGGGCCTGTCCTCAATCTGCACTACTCCTAAGATGTTCTCAGCCCTAGGTTTCACAATATTCTTCTTATGCCTCCTCACTTTCCATTGTAAGCGCCGTACCTGCTTCCTTAACTTGATAATTTCCATGTTTAGCTGCATGTTTTCCCTGAACTACGACTGGTACCTCTCTTTAAGAGGAGGTCTTATTTTCTCACATTTCTCAATGACTTATTGTTTCACAACAACCTACTCAACCAGTCTCGCAGCTGGTGTGGGGTTTGATAGATTGATGTCGACAAATTCGTCAACCAGATCTTGCTTTACCCTAACACCTTCTGTTTGTTCCTCAACTTGGGGAATGGTCCCAACATCTTGTCCTTCAAGTCTCAAAATCTCCATATCTTCCCTTAGTGGTTCTGTAGCCAGTGCAGGTCCTTATGGGGTAGTGTTAATAATAATGTCCTCCTCTAATGGCCCTATGGGGACAATATCGACCATAATATCTTCAGTTTGTTGTTTGGTTGGCACTAGTTCTTGTGTGACAGTGACGATCACCAATCCCTCAATTTGTGTAATTAATTCACTAGTCAACAATGATTCTTTTGTAACAGTGTCGACAATGGCGCCCTTAACCACCTCGAAAATTTTTAAGATCGAGGGAGAGGCTTCTTCCTTCACCAGGTGCCTAAGGGAATGAAAATCCCTTGCCCCTATTGGTAAGGATGCAAGAAGAGGAGAACAGAAAATAATTTATTCAGTGTCCATTCTCTCAGTGCCTGATGCCTCAAGTCCTCCTTCCCTTGTGCTCACTTGCTAGTTTGTGCCCTCTTTTTCTGCTTGTTCTTCTTCTAGTTTGTCCTCTTGCTCGATAGTTAACACTAGTTCTTGTGGAGTAGTGTCGACTGCGGCCCCAAAATATTTCAAGGGTTCCATAATCGCTTAAGCAAGTGATGCTAATCTTTTTGTATCAACACCACTTGCGACCACATTGAAAGGTTCCTCGATTTCTTGAATGGGTGATGCTGGTTCTTATGTGTCAGCACCACTTATGGTCCTATCCATAGTTTCCTTGATTTCTTGAATGGGTGATGTTGGTTCTTGTGTGTCAGCACCACCTACAATTTCATCCAAGGGTGACGGTTCTCTCCTCAAAGTGGTAATTGCTGCTATTTCCTGTGGAATAATGTCGACTGCATTTTATTCTATCTCCATTCCTTTTGCTTCCATTGGGCCAACAGGCGACGCTGGTTCTTGTGGAGTAGCGTTAGATATGGCTTCTTCTATCTCAATTTCTTCCATTCTTGTTAAGCCAGCAGGTGACGTTGGTTCTTGTGGAGCAGCGTCGAGTGTGGCCTCTCCTGTTTCCATTGCTTCTACTCCCTTTGAGCTAGCAGGCGACTCTGGTTCTTGTGGAGCAATGTCAACTATGGCCTCTCCTGTTTCCATTGCTTCTACTCTCGTTGAGCCAGCAGGCGACGCCGGTTCTTGTGGAGCAGCGTTGTCTACTGCTTCTTCTTCGTTTGCCATCAATTCTTCCTTGTCCTCTCTTGCAGGCATCATAGCTACAAGTTCTTTCTTGGCTAGCTTAGTGAATTATGGCCAAGCCACAAAATTTTGGGACAGTGCATGTACCACTAATAATATGACCAACTCATGATTTGTAAGGACTGCTATTGCTTTTCGAGATCGACGAGAAGATTGCGCCATCAACTAAATACTATTCCATAGAAAATATGGCATGTCTAGAGAATGAATCTGTGCATGCCGAAACCGAAGGCATGCAAGAAGCTTAAAATGATACTTGAACAGAGTAGCAAATCGACCTTCACAAGTAATGTGCCTCATGAAAAACGTATGCAATCTCATCCCATGGGTGCGGCAAAGACTTTCGATCATACCCCCTACCCTTATGGACTGTTGTTTCACTAGCCTGGAAGAACAATTCCATGAACTTTGGCAAATGAGATTTCCTTGAAAACCATTTCTTCCCTCCTTGCGACAATCCGTTAACAGTCAAAATCACTTCCTCTCTGATGGGAATATCTAATCCATGCAATCTAGAATGATTTCCATTCAAATTTCATGCGAGTTTGACTGTGATGGATTCGTCAAATCCCTGTAGCCTTTCAAAATACACATCCCATCCTGTATCTAAAAATACCTGCCATACATCTGGATTGCTTTGGACCTACACTGTATTTTTTGGTTCATGCCTAATGGCTTGCCTGCCCATTTTGTAATTTCTCTATAGCATCAATTGGAGTAACACCAAGACCATTCAGGAGGAGTGTCGATAGGTAAAATTGCTGTGACAGGGTTGTGGTAGTGACAGGGCGTGGTGATAGTGAAAATTGGAAATATAATGGTAAAATATGGAAAAATCCATGGGAGATTATGGTAATGATGAGTGATGATTCATTTCAAAGCATTGGAAAATACCATCCATTAACACAATCATACTTATTCAAGTCTCAATGCATATGGATAACTGTGCGAGGTATGGTGGGGATCGTGCAGTGTATGAACTTGGAACATGGTTCAATAGCAATTCAACAAGTCATTACTCCATTTAATTATGGCCTTTTTGTATTTATTATAATTCCCCCCCCTCAACTACGGGGATGACCGTCTGCGGTCATATTGAGTCATGCCCAATGAATTATCAATCAAATCCACAAAGTCGATCGGGGACGTACCTGGCGAATTACCTTGACGAATTAACATTGGTGGAGGAGTAACAACATTGGAGGGAGTAACAACATCCGAGGAGTAACAACATTGGGGGAGTAACAACAACACTTGAACACTTCATCAAAATCGCGACGGAGTAACAACATTAGAGGAGTAACAACACTGGAGGAGTAAAAATACCAAAGTACTTACACGAGATCACAATGGACTAACAACAACGAAGGAGTAACAACACTGGAGGAGTAACAACACGGGAGGAGTAACAACACCGAAGGAGTAACAACACTAGAGTACTTAAACGAAATCCCGACGGAGTAACAACACTGGAGGAGTAACAACACCAAAGGAGTAACGAAACTGGAGGAGTAACAACATTGGAGTGCTTAGAAGAAATCATGACGGAGTAACAACACTGGAGGAGTAACAACACCAAAGGAGAAATGAAAACGAGCGCAACAACACCAGAGTACTTAGACAAAATATCAATCACCATGGAGTAACAACACTAGAGGAGTAGCAACACCAGAGGAGTAAAGTACTTAGACAAAATCACCACGATCAGAGTAACAACAACAGAGGAGTAACAAGACCAGTGAAGTACTTATAAAAAATTTCCATGATCAGAGTAACAACATCGAAGGAGTAATAACACCAGTGCGATACCCGCAGGAAAAAGAAATATAGAGTAGTAACAACATTTTATTGTATTATATATATAGACATATTTTATTTTTTTGTTGTTTTCTTTTTTTAGAACAGAGATGCAAAGGAATAGTTATTTGCACTAATAATTCCAAAACCATAATTATCAGAGAAATGTTTGATAAAGGATTCTTTAGAAGCTGGATGGTAGTATAATCTGAGGTGATGTTTGTTTACAGGCAAAAAATTATGTGCCTCATTAATTTTTATAAGTTAAACAATCCTGTTATCAAACAACGTGTCGACTTCATATGGTCCCATCCATCTATCACTTCTATCACTGTTCTCATATCTTTATTTATACAATCCATAGAGATCTATCTTATAGACTTATTTATCTATCCCGATGATGAGCCGTAGTGGATGGTTCGAAAATTCGATTTAAACAATATGGATGCGATGATTCCGGAAGATAACTCAACACAAAACATAAATTGTAGAAGCCTTAAAGAAATAATTTTGACCCTATACGGGAGGGAGAAAGTACGAGAAGTTTGTACATTCAAACAATTAAGATCATTGATTTCCAGGAACAAGTCAGATCTCACCTTTCTTAAATGTTGTAGAGATGCCTCCGTCATGTCTGCTACCATCACTCCAATTCTATCATTGTTCTCATACCTTTATTTATACACTCCATCGAGATATTTCTTATAGACTTATTGACCTATCCTGATGATAAGCCACAATGGATGGTTTGAAACGTCAATTCAAAAAATATGGATGCGATGATTCTGGAAGATAACTCTACACAAAACATAAATCGTAAAAGCCTCAAAGAAATAATTTTGGCCTTGTACGGGAGGGAGAAATTACAAGAAGTTCGTACATTCAAACAATTAAGATCAATGATTGTCAGGAACAAGTCAGATCTCACCTTTCTTAAATGCAGTAGAGATGCCTCCATCATGTCGGCTACCATCACTCGTGTTCTATCACTATTCTCATACCTTTATTTATACACTCCATTGAGATCTGTCTTATACATTTATTGATCTATCCTGATGATGAGCAATGATAGATGGTTCGAACAATATGGATGCGATGATTCTGGAAGATAAATACACACAAAACATAAATCGTAGAAGCCTCAAAGCAATAGTTTTGGCCTTATACGGGAGGGAGAAATTACAAGAAGTTCATACATTCAAACAATTAAGATCACTGATTGCCAGGAACAAGTCAGATCTCACCTTTCTTAAACGCTGTAGAGATGCGTCCATCATGTCGGCTACCATCACTCCTATTGTATCACTATTTTAATACCCTTATTTATACACTCCATCGAGATCTCTCTTATACACTTGTTGATCTATCCTAATGATCAACCATGGTGGATGGTTCGAAACATCGATTCAAACAATATGGATGTGATGATTCTGGAAGATAACTCTATGCAAAACATAAATTGTAGAAGCCTCAAAGAATAATTTTGGCCCTATACGGGATGGAGAAATTACAATAGGTTCATACATTCGAATAATTAAGATCACAGATTGCCAGGAACAACTCAGATCTCACCTTTCTTAAACACTGTAGAGATGCCTCTATCATGTTGGCTACTATCACTATTCTCATATCTTTATTTATACACTCCATCGAGATCTATCTTATACACGTATTGATATATCCTAATGATGAGCCATGGTGGATAGTTCGAAACGTTGATTTAGACAATATGGATACGATGATTTTGGAAGATAACTCTACACAAATCATAAATTGCAGAAACCTCAAAGCAATAATTTTGGCCTTGTACGGGAGGGAGAAATTACAAGAAGTTTATACACTTGAATAATTAAGATCACTGGTTGTCAGGAACAAATAAGATCTCACCTTTCTTAAACGCTGTAGAGATGCCTCCATCATGTCGGTTACCATCACTCCTGTTCTATCACTGTTCTCATACCTTTATTTATACACTCCATTGAGATCTATGTTATAGCTCCAAATACCACCTTATGTATTTGTGATGCTTGGTTTATGGCCTAGGGCAACCCCTCCTTCTAGTCTTGGTCCAAATATTAAAAAAACAGTGTTTTACTCCCTGTATGCGACTTTTCCCTGTATTAAATGTGTATACACGCGGGTAAGTCTATACCCAACCCACATATATGTCTTAAAACACTTAAAAAAATAAATTTCCTTAGTTATGGGTGGAGATCACAGGTTTTGCCTATTGATTACCTATTATTGCCCGTGGGCCAACTGTTCCCAACTGTTTCCCAACTAAAAAACTACTTTGGGAGAAGTACAAAAAGACTTCAATGGGAAGGCCTTAAGGAGGAGAGAAAATAGAGAATTACTCTGCTGAGATTATCCCTTGATCAAGTTTGAAGATCCCTATGCTTCAAGCACTTTCCCAAGTTCAGGAAACCCTTGTTTCCTTGAGAGTTGATATCCTTTCACTTGTGGGAAATATCCTTGCGTTGGTTATGGAAGGAGTCTTTTGAAGACCGAGACTGGACGGACCTGGAGGACGGTTCCGCTTGGAGCCGGAAGAGAAATACTCAGGTGAACTATTTCTATGTTTTGATTATAGTTATCTTTAATAAAAGAAACACTATCTTGTTCCTAATATCAACTTTGTTCATGCATCTGATGTTATTGTTATGGTTTATGTATGAATGACTATTTCAATGTATAACTAACCATCTATTTATATGTTATAAAGTTGATTTCACTATAATTCTTTATCTATATGCTACTATGTGTCTTTGAATTGGTTGTTTTGCAGGTTCAAAGATCATGAGGAGTTGTAGAGGTTTTGAACCCTGGCTAGAACTACCTGAACGAAGGACCCTTGGTATGTACACCCTCACATAGTTTGCTCATTTAAGCATTTTGCCTGAGTTATTTGCTTGTTTCTTATTGTGGATGACTCCTGCTCTACTAGGGTTCTGATCCAAAGCCCTAGGGGACTTTATCCCTTAATAGAATTGGCGACTCCACTGGCGACAACAATCTTGTTGTTCCTAGTTTGGGTTATTTTATGCCAATCAGGGCTCAAATTTCAGTTTGCTTGCTATGATTGTATTGTCTGCTCCTGTAGGAACTCAAACTTCAAGTCTGATCCTTTTCATTAGGCCTCATTTTTGTATTTTCTTGTAAAATTTTATATACACACCTTTGTCAAGTTACCAAAGTGTATGCACGCTAGTTTCACTAAACTGAAGCCGCGTATACACGGGTTTCTTTTGGCTGAAAAGCGTGTACATGCAGTTATGTAGAGAGACAGTCGCGTATACACAGGTTTCTTTTGGCTGAAAAGCGTGTACATGTAGTTATGTAGAGACATAGTCGCGTATACATTTGTTTTGCATGATTTTTTTCAAGTCTTTTTATTTGAAAAGTTTTGTTTCTTGGCCCATGTGCTTCTTGAGTGGTCAATTTCTGCCTTCAGATTTTAGTTTTTCAGCGAGCCTACTGTTTCAACTTCTCTCTTAGTTTGAAGAGTTTTTGGTCTTGGTTTGCTTTATTGTGAGTGCTATAATTTGTGTTTGAAAACACAAGGCTTCTTGTAGAGGCTCTTGATTGTTTTGGTTTTCCAGAACAGAAGATTGCTTGCAATCTTTGTGTCAAACTTCATTTTTATGGTTTGCTTGCTTTGCTTCCCGTTAAGTTTGTGACCATTCACTACTTCTTGCTTTTTGAAATTTGTTATTGAAAAATTTGAAAGTGTGCTTTTCTTGATTTCTTGATTAGTGTCTTTAACCTCTTTTTGTTACTTTTGGATCATTTAGCACATCTTGAAACATCTATTTTGTTAAGTTTTCATTCGTGTTGAATTGACAAACTTGCAAAGTTTCCTGGTGGCTTTCTTTCGATCTTTGAGTCTTTGGTAGCATTTTGAGTACTTTTGAAAAGTTGCTTTTATTGGTTTTTTGAAAAATAAAAGTACTTCAAAAACATTGTTTTTTCTTTCTTTACCAAATTTGTGTTTGGTTTCTTTTGGTTTTTGAGAGTGATTTGAGATGATTGTGTTTAGTACTTGTTTTGGGAAAGATTTTGTGTTCAAAATTTTCATTCCTTTCAAAACACTTAAGTTGGATTATAAAAGAAATTACTTTCATTTTCGTTTTAGAGTAATCTAGAATTTTGCATCATCATGTACAATTTTCATTAGGATAGTTCACATTATTAGAGCATCAATAGTTTTTTAGTTTTTGTGAGTGTGAAGTTGGTTGCAAGAAAAGAAAAAAAGTTTATTGCTTTAATAGAAGTTTCTTAGAACCCAAGTAGAAGTTGCTTTTCATCGAATAAGAAACAAGTGCATTGCATATAAGTTAGTTTTTAATTAATTTCTTTTGTGTCTAAGAACACCATCAGTTTCACTTCCATATTGTCCCTTTGACTTAAAAAGAACAACCACTTCAAATCAAGTGCTAAAAAAATAAACTAGAACTTTTTATATAGTTAATAAGTATACCAACAAGTCTTAGGTTATTTAGGGCCTTGGATTAGGTGATAGGAAAGTAAACTTTGCAAGGTCACTCCAAATTGTCAAACATAGAAGTCTGAATAGAGAGTGAAAATCCAATATCGTTAGGGAGACCGAGAAAGCTCTGTGACTAGGAGTTAAGCACAAGGGTTTTTGAAGATAAGGATGAGAGATACCCCCTCTCTTACTTGTCGGATCTTACCTCATGACTGTTCCACCTAGCTTTTGATATGAGTTGGTATCATTAGTTGCCTATCCTAGGGATCTACATAGGTGGCTGTGGAGGGGAATCTCGTGGCACCTGAGGTTGACGTTGCATCACTTTCAACGGTACTTCTGGAGGGCACCCTTGCGAAGCTTGGGGGTTTGCACTGGTAGAGGCTGTTGTTTGGAGGTCAGCATAACTTCCTCTGATACCTTTGCTAGTAGACCTGGGGTGTAATTACCCTAGTCTATTTTCAGAAGGACCTTATTATTCACTTTATTGTATTTTGGTGTCCAGTCCTAATCACCCGGAGTGGAAATACTTGGAAGTTTCTTGACTACTGAATTCTTTCAAGGACATTTTTAGTGTGTGTTCTATGCTCCTAGTTAGCCTAGCTTTCAATTTCTTGAGTCTTTAATTAGAACTTATTGAATAATTCAAAGTGGCCGACCGATCGCTTAGAAGTTCCCGCATACTTCGTGGGCTTTCACCTGCAAGTACAGAGCCTTCTTCTAGAAGGCGTAGGAGCGATACTGCCAATGGGTTTCACCCAGTGGAAGCTGATGCATCAATGATTGATCCTCCACTTAGGGGCAGTAGTGTAAAAGATAGGCCTGGTACTACCACAAAGCCAAAGAGAAACATGAGTTCTTTCTCGAGTTCTCTTCCAGTCGGAAGATAATATTGAGGTAGAAGAACTCTCAGAGCCGTTAGAAGCTCTGAATTATCCTCTACCTTCATATCATCTAGACGTAGTGTTATATGTTAAAACTCCGACACATAGACCTTCAAGTCCAGGTCGACGCACGTTGTCCCTTTGATGACCATTGCTGGAAGCATGGCATCCCCCACGAGTGCTACAAGCATGCAGACACTTATATCATCACAAGGGGGAGGAACCGTTTCCATCCCTTCTGCATCTTTATTTGGGTCTACTGCTAGCACATCTTTGTTTGGCTCTACTTCCATTCCGTTGATGAGTGGAAGTTCCCAAGCGCAGGCATCCAGTTTTGGATTCTTCCCTTTTGGTATGCCTTCTCTAGGTATTCCTTCAGTTCCATTAACTATACCATTAACTACCTCCACATCCATGATGAGTGGATCGACATCTTTTCAGGGTTTTCCTTTTGGAAGTGGTCATATACCACATTCCAATCTGACGGTAGGATCTATGCCTTTTTCTTTCACGAGTCAAGACAACAATCCCTTTCAGGGTTGGAATAATCCTACAGTTAGTGGCACAAGAGTTGGGAACCCGTTTTTCGAACAAAAAGGGAATATGCCGTGCTCCTCGATCAATTCATTTTGAAGTTTTTCACTCTTAGCTAATGCATGGAACCATTATCAAGGGTTTTCCACTCCTTATAATAATTCGTTAGGGGGAAACTTTGCTGGTTACGGAGGTGTTTCGGTTGGAGTTGGTTAAACTCCGAGTTTTGCTGGACCACAAGGGTCACCTTTTGGTTCAGCTGGTTCTACCAGTTACTTTGGGCAACCTGGTGCCTTTCAAAATCCAGGCCATTCTTTTTAGACTTTCGAGAACCTTGCCCAATCTAGGTGGAATCCCCAAGGTCCTCTGAGACTTCCATTTCTCGCTATGCTCAATCTGCCAGAATTGGCTAAGTTAACAAATGATACAATCAGATACAATCCGGCTTGGCCTCCGGTCCCAACCAAACTTTGGTTGGATATCCCAAAATTCGAAGGGAAGAGTGGGGAAGACCTCAGTGACCATGTAACCACATTCCATTTATGGTGCTCATCGAACTCCCTCATCAATGACTCGATTAGGTTGAGACTATTTCAATGCACCTTAACTGGTAACATGGCTAAGTGGTATATAGAGTTTCCAGGGGGCACTTTTACATCTTTCGTTTATTTGGCTAACATTTTCTTAAACCATTTTTAGTTACCTGTCCATTACGAAGCCGAAACTGAACGTCTAGCCAATTTTTGTCGAGACATGGCCACTCACATTTCTAATCATATTCAGGAATGGAGACAGAGAAAGAGGCTCATAAAATCTAAAATTCCACCTGAATTCCATCTCGAATGGTGTTTAAAATCATTACAACCCAAGATCTCCAAGGATGTTTCTATGTTCGAAGTATATTTCGAAGAGCAGGCTATCTTTCATGCCCAACAGTTAGAACTGATATATTCTCAGTCTATGACCCTTCGGAAGATCTTTCCTGATGATCCTAGATCCACGATTGATATAGCCAAACCAAAGCCAGGCCCATATGTTGACAATATTGTTGGATTGATTGATGCGAATGAGGTGAACCTTCTGAGCCAATTGCTACAGTTGTCTATATAAGCTGCTTCTTCTAATCAGGCTGCATCGTCTACTACTCCACCTTCTCAATCTTCTTCCATAAATGCCGTTCAAGCATCTAACCCCAAAGGGAATCAAAATTATGATGGGAAGAAGAAGGGACAAGGTAAAAAGAAGAATCAAGATGAGAAGGGTAATCCGAATAAGCTTGGTAGTAATGCTGGTGAGGGTGGAAATGAGTCTATGAATAAAGTTAGGTTCCCATGAAAGCTATGGAGTGGGGACCATTTGACTCATCTCTGCACAAAAATTCAACATGCTCAACACTTGTTAGTGCAACTTGGGTCTTCTAGCTCCCAAGCTATCTTAAATAACCCTTTCCCCCAAGGGCAACAGTTGCTTGTTAGTGCAAATTCAAACCTTGGTACCTCTCTAGGGGGTAACCAGGAGGGGGACAATTCCTCAAATGCTTTCATGATGGGTTCTCACGTCAATGTGGCCATATAGTCATGTGATTATGGTGAAGCCGAAACATCCAAGGATAAATCTGTTCCTGAAACTATGGATCCACTTCATATTGAGCGACCTTCTGTCGAGTCTATACCTCGGATACCAAAAGTTTCTGCCAAATGCACAACTATCAACCCTAATGCTAGGGTAGCCCAGAACTACTCCATTGTAGAAGATCTGGCTCAGAGTCCATGCACGATGCCTGCTTTAGAGGTACTCCAGTCATGTTTGGCTCAAAGAAGTGCTTTGCTTTCGGCAATGGGGGTAGTGGATCCAAATAACTCTTTAGCTCTCACTTTTGATATGCATAATGTAAAAAAGAGACTTCCTCATCATATGGCTTTGTAGAGAAAGTCTACTTACCAGAAAACCAACATTTTTCGGACAGTTATTGATGAGGGAGCTTCCATGTGTGTCATGTCTATGTCATGTTGGAAGGCTATTGGATCGCCTTCGGCTATTCCTTCACCCACCCTCTTGACAACGTTTGATGGTTATTCTCATAAGCCACACAGGATTATCCTGGCCTTTCCTATATGTGTTGAAGGAAAGGTCATTAATGTCGAAGTAGAAATCGTTGATGCCAACCTAGATTACAATCTCCTCTTAGGACGAAATTGGATTTATGAAATGGATGCTGTCGTTTCGACTCTGTTTCGAGTCCTTTGTTTTCATCATAAAGGGAAAATTGTTAAGGTTGATAAATTCGATTATTCTCCGGTTGACCCTCGTGCAACTTTGGATTCTATTGTTCTGATGGTGGATAACCCCCATCAACCTGTCGAGAATCTAGGAGTTAGGATGTACTTTTCCTTGATGGGTGTATTTGATCTCCC
The DNA here is from genome assembly GCA_000404065.3 of Pinus taeda. Classification (NCBI taxonomy): domain Eukaryota; kingdom Viridiplantae; phylum Streptophyta; class Pinopsida; order Pinales; family Pinaceae; genus Pinus; species Pinus taeda. Next base: position 30,989 of record APFE030933226.1, read on the forward strand.
CCTTCCTACAGCTAGAATAGATACAATTTCATCCTCCAATGAGCCTCTACGGAAAGATTTTGTTTGAACTCACTATTTTTCGGATCCTGGGACCTTAACTTCATCTGTGACCACATCAGATGAAGGGAACGTGGGTGGAATAGAATCTCCTATGTCTGTAGCAGAGCTTAGATATGAATCTATAGATAGCTCTACAAATGACCTTCCTAGTCCTTCTTCAGAAAAGGAGTTAGATGGTGATGTGGCCCCAACTTGGACCCTTGATTCCACTTCTGCTTTGGATTGTCTAGATACAGTTTTTCCATCTGACGAAGTAGTACTCGAAGCCATGATGACTATAGATCGACCATTGGAATATTTACATCATCATTCATATTTTCGTCCTCCTTTGCATGAAGTTGAATCTAGGTCCTCCAATCTGCCTACTAGTGATGTTTGTATGGTTCCTTTGGCTCCAACACAATTATCTTCCAAAGTTGATATATTGATTGGTTTGATGACTATCCCTATAAACATCTCTAGGAGCAAGCTGTCAGAGCCCTTGATGGGCTCTACCTCAAGAAGTAATTTGCCTAGGTTACGACCGAGCAATGGATTCTTTGTATATTTTGTATTTTTGTACATATCTCATTTGGAGTTTTTGTGATATCAACACTTTTTGATCTACTTTGGCAAGTGTTGATGGATGACTTGGTCTATTTCGGATTTGCTGATGGTGCTAGTCAGCACACTTGGAACCTCACTTCCGCAGCTTGGGTAATCTATTATCCAACTGGTCAGTTGATAGTATCAAGGGGAGTATGTATTGGTCCAATGTCAAATAATATGGCTGAGTATAATGCCATCATTAATTTACTATCCAAAGCTATTTCTTATGAAATCGATTTGTTGGTAGTCTATCTTGATTCACAACTGGTAGTGTCACAATTGAATAACATATATCGGGTTAGGGATACTGCTTTATATCGCCCATATTTGAGAGTGAGGGTGTTGCAAAGATCATTTTTTTATATTACTTATTTGCACATTCCATGATCTAATAATTCATTAGCAGATTATATCACTAATCAAGCTTTTTATTGGCACATCATTCATTCATCAAGATAAAATTAAACATCAAAAAGTTGGAATTGTATGTGTATATATATATATATAGATATCCTAAAATCGCCCATGTGTACATAAAATGTGTCAAAAATAATATAAAAAATTGGGACTAAAATGCCCATAATCATGTCTAGTACATCTAATGACCCGACTCAGGATGAGCGGCTAAGTAGGTGACCACTTCTTTGGCCACACGTCGAAAAAGGCGAACCCAGTCGCGTGGCATTCCTACCACGCGACGCTGCATATCCTATAGTAGATCTTCTACGGCCTCCATCGATAGCCAGTGGGTCAAACTCACCAAGTTTTGCTGGACTACGTATAAGACTCTCTTAGTCTTCGCAGCTACCTCTTCGGCACCTTTTCTGCGACGCCTATGATGCGGAAATCCGTTTGGTCGTACCGGGTCCACATCTGGAACATGAGCATTATATCAATCATTTAATCCCATTAGAAATATATTTAAGTTCATTTTCATATTTGAAAAACACATAAAAATCATAAAAAATGAGAAAACTTTGAAAAATGGTTACCTATCCCTCCTCATGTTGCGTCTGGTGGCAATGCCAGATCTGGATCTCCCTTGAAATCCATGCCAACATAGGGATAGTCATCTACAGTGATAATCTGCTGCTCCCACCAGGAGAAGAAATCATCGTCAAAAGTAGTTCGCGGTATGTCTCCGCCTCCTAGGCATTTCATTAGGTTGGCCCACCTGCCCATTCGTGGATCTCATGGGCTACTGATAGGCACTGATACTTTGGGACGTAACCCTAGAAATTTCTCGAAGAAGAAGGAGCACAAAATGGTCCCATATCCAAAGTTCTTGTCTATCCTTTCTGAATGGAGGATAACTGACTCTTCATATTGGTTAGAAGAGGTGTGCACCAATCAAACACAGTAGTGAGACAATCTATAGCCAAGCTCATGGATAGTCGTGACGCTTGGTGCAATAAGGCCAATCCATTTACCCTAGCTATGGTGAATAGTATGATCCTCAAGGATAAACTCTCTACACGTTTGATTAGAATTTGGCTTCCAACCTTCTCCGAATGCCCTGGACAATATATATGCACGTAGTCTTCCACTGAAAGACTACCTCATGATCGTCCTATCGAATGCACCACTTCTCCCCTCTGAGAGAGTCTAATAATAAAGTAAATATCTTCTATCTCTATCTTTAAAGGCATTTGATCAATAATGAATGCATCATCTTCGGTACTCCAGTAATAGATCAACATTTCAAGCAAGCGGGTGTTTGCCTTCATATTTGGTATTTTGAAAATTTTTAATAAAACGCATGCTATTAGGGCATCCAAGGCCTATTGATCATTCACAACCTCATCATCAATAGAAGCATGCTCCCTTTCCCTCCAGGTGTTTGTCATCCTGAAAGAAAATCAAGTTTAACCATCAGATTTTTATGTTTTAAATTCAAACCACGTATATGGAGGTCCATTTCATACATAGTCGCGTGTAGGGCCTGCGTATACGCAAGTTTGTCATAACCAACCCGCATATACACTGCGTTGGAATTTTTGACATAATTTCGAATGGTAAAACCTCAATTTAAATTTCTAAAAAAATCACAAATTAATGCAAGCTAGAGTTGGGGGTTACTTGGTGATTTTGAGTCAATTTGAACGGTCGAATTCTTTGAGGGGCAAGATTGCTTATTTTTCTCCACAAATTTTGCTCTCAGCACAAATGGTAACAATGGTGAGTCAAAAAATTATTTTATAAGCTTTGAAAATGCTAATTGTTTTTTTCAAAACTTGATTTTTTTTGTCTCATGTATCTTTTAACTTGGGAGCTTGGAGTGTCGAGAATGGATTGTTTTTTAGGACATTTTGGACTCTTTTTCGAAAATTTCAAGTCGGTTCCATGACTGCTGACCCGTCATGGCAGGTATCGTTTACTCACTGGCATATAGGTTAGGAAAGCCATTTTTTTGTTGCATTTTACATACTAGTCTCCATTTGTCGATGCACTTGCCATAGGGTCGATCCCATCATGTTATGGTTCGTAAACCATCTTCACTCGCTGATTTTTTTAATCATGACACAATGGTAGAGCCATACTTTTGATGGGCATCATAGTTAGCACCTTACTGACATTGGTTGCCCATGCTACTTCATTGAGTAGGCTTGGGAGTCCTCTCTAGTCTCGCCATGACTTGTGCATTGAAGTCTCATTCCTCTTTGCTTCTTCGCTTCGTTCTGGCCTTATACCCTAGAGGCTCCTTTGTGTTGAGTTGCACTACTGCATTGCATCTTGACCATTTGCACCTTTTGGTCTTGAGCCAGCTTCACTTGGACTCGTGTTTTAGCCACTTTTTGACCATGTCTTCTACAAAAATCAAACTTGTAATCCCTTAGCTTCTACAACTTGACACACCTTCAGACCCGTGGAAGGAACATCCCTTTGAGTGTCCTTGACCAGTTTCACCGCCCTGCGTTGAGCATAGGAATGTTCCCATCCCAGGAACTAGATCATCTGTTTCACTGACACTCGTTCTTTCCATTGTACTATAACATTCTTTTATTCTTTTTCCATCTTAAAGAAAAATACAAAAAAATTGTATATTCCAAAAAGAGAGGGAATGGGGCAACATTTCCATTTATTGTTAACAGCTAGAGTCAGTCATGTCACCCTTGAACAAAGCACTCAAAAGAAAGTCTCTCCTCCATTTGGACGGGATTTAGTTTGACTTAGGTACGCCTTAACCTTGTTATTGAGTTAGTTCTCCTCTGATTGGTTATCTCTTCCAATCATATGGAGATTTCGTTCATGCCTCCTGCATGACGAACTTATACAGAGTCATCATATACTACCGCATGGTCATCATTGAGTCGTGCTTTTGTTCAAGGGAAGTAAGCCTGTGTCGGCCTCTCTGTGGTGTCTCTTGACCTAGTTTTCAGTCGGCCATCCCTGGTTGTTAGTGTCTTGTCTATCATCACATCAGTTATATTGGTCCTTTACTCATGCTGGTTTGAGAAGGTCTCCATTGAATTCTTGTTGGTGGGTCTTGTCCTTATCGACGATGACATCTTGCTCTGAGGGCAAGCCTAGAGTCGCACCCTAGCCCTATTTTCATTATTGATAGGTCACCTTGTGCTCAGCATCAATCAATATCATGGGTCTTTGACTGAGTGGTTTCCCTTGTGTTTGACATCAACTTTCATTATCACACATTGGGATTTGTGCAGTGCCTTGGTTTCTATTTGACCCTATTGGTGGATTCCTCACCTCTGTGTCAGCTTTCATTATTGGTTGGTTTAGAGGGTTTCTATCGTGTGCTAGCTACATCTTGTGTACGCTGGAAACGTGCTTCAGATAGGTTACTACATCTTATTTGTCCGATTGCTTCCACATTATTGGCCTACGGGTTACGCTTGCGCTAGATTGATGAAGGATGCATTAATGCCTTCCTTCTAATAGATCTTTTCCTATCGACTATGACTCATTGCTCTGGGGCAAAGGTATAGAGTCCATTTGGCAGTGCCTTGGGTTTCGCAGTCATCAATGGCAGATCCTTCGCTATCAATAGTGGGAAACCATCATTGTCTCCTCATTGATAGATTCTTATAGGTATTAAACTTCAACGCATTTATTTGCACTTGTTATATTGTACTGGGTACCTTGACTCTCATTATCATTATCGGTGAGTAGTCTCGTGTTTGTTAACGATATAAATCAATGATCGAAAATCAAATGATTTCTCACATGGTCGACTTCAGATCATTTATTCCCATGGTGTAGAAATGTACCATAGGGGTTGGTGAAGACCTCGGGTTGCATCAGAATTCTTGGGTTCATTTGTTAGTTTCTCTTGTTGCTGCTAGTTGACACCATTCCACATTATATGTTGCAGTCCTTCACAACGACATCTTATATGCTGGCATCCGAGTTGCGATGTAGTACTATCTTATTCTAGCAAGTTTATTTGGTACTATTGGGATCAGTTTTTGACATCATTGATTAGCTCCATCCTTTAGCTTCATTAATCATCATCTAATATGTGATATTCAGACATGTACTTGTTCGATCATGGTCAGATGATCCATTATGTACTTTCAGTTCCTTATACTTGTATACACAGTGGATCTGCTTGTACTTGATGTGCGGACATGCTTTACTTTCTCTGAGCATGGGTATGCCCACCTCAGATAGTTATTTCTTTATGATCTTCTTTTGCTAGCTTGGTAGATTGAAAACTAGTGAAGTCCTTCCTGATTTTTGATAGGTTTCCTTTCCGTATACTTAATACATTTCGGCCATCATGTTCCCCTTCTGACCTCATATATTGGGGGCATCTATTGTAGCTCCAAATACCACCTTATGTATTTGTGATGCTTGTTTTATGGCCTAGGGCAACCCCTCCTTCCAGACTTGGCTCAAATATTCAAAAAACAGTGCTTTAATCCCTGTACGCGACTTTTCCCTATATTAAAAGCGTATACACAGTCTATACCCAACCCGCGTATATGTCTTAAAACACTTAAAAAAATTAAATTTCCTTTATTATGGGTAGAAATCACGGGTTTTACCTGTTAATTACCTATTAGTGCCCATGGCCCAACTGTTCCCAACTATTTCCCAACTAAAAAACTACTTTGGGAGAAGTATAAAAAGACTTCAATGGGAAGGCCTTAAGGAGGAGAGAAAATAGAGAATTACTTTGCTGAGATTATCCCTTGATTAAGTCTGAAGATCCATGTGCTTCAAGCACTTCTCCAAGTTCAGGAAACCCTTGTTTCCTTGAGAGCTGATATCCTTTCACTTGTGGGAGATATCTCTGTGTTGGTTATGGAAGGAGCCTTTTGAAGATTGGGATTGGACAGAACTGGAGGATGGTTCTGCTTGGAGCCGGAAAAGGAAGACTCAGGTGAACTCTTTCTATGTTTTGATTATAGTTATCTGCAATAAAAGAAACACTGTCTTGTTCCTGATATCAATTTTGTTCATGCATTTGATGTTATTGTTATGGTTTATGTATGAATGACTATTTCAATGTATAACTAACCATCTATTTATATCCTATAAAGTTGATTTCACTATAGTGATTTATCCATATGCTGCTGTGTGTCTTTGAATTCGTTGTTTTCTAGGTTCAAATATTGTGAAGAGTTGCAAAGGGTTTGAACCCTGGCTGGAACTACCCGAACGAAGGACCCTTGGTATGTACATCCTCACATAGTTTGCTCGTTTAAGCATTTTGCTTGAGTTATTTGCTTGTTTCTTGTTATGGATGACTCCTACTTTGCTAGGGTTCTGACCCAAAGCCCTAGGGGAATTTATCCCTTAACAATCTATCTTATACACTTATTGATCTATCCTGATGATGAGCCATGGTGGATGGTTCGAAACGTCGATTCAAAAAATATGGATGCGATGATTTTGGAAGATAAATATACACAAAACATAAATTGTAGAAGCCTCAAAGCAATAACTTTATGACCTATCTGATTATCTACAAAATGTTCACTGCAGGGGCCATCATGAGCAGCTTTCAGGACACCATAGATGTCATCCTCACTTATGCAGTGCCAGATTTATTGGTCGGGTCCCATGTACAAGAGATATCCTTCTATCCATGAATAACGTGCACTATGATGGATAATCCTTCTTTGTTCTCTATAAGGTAAGTGTTGAGGAACTTTTCCTATAACAAGATAGTTAGCAATATCTGCATACCACAGAGTGTGAGTAGAAATTGCCATTATATCCTCTACAGGGGTACCTTCATCATTATATCCATTCTAGACAGGAAATCTGCAACCACATTATCTTTCCCTAGCTTATCTACAAAGGTAATATCAAATTCTTGAATTAACAACCACTGTGTAATACGACCAAGGGTCATTGGTTTATTCATCAGATCCCTGATAGATGTATGATCATTGTGTACAAAAGTAGGATACCTTGTAATATAATGCTGAAACTTATTAATAGAATAAATAACAGTCAAAAACTCTTTTTTAGTTACTGTATAATTCAGTTCAACAGGAGTCAAGTTCTTTCTAACATAATAGATCGTGTACGGTTTCTTATCCTTCTGTTGCCCCAAGACCGCCAGTACTACTGTTTGACAAGCATCTATAAAGATGTGAAATGAGAGCTTCCAGTTAGGACCACATAATATCAGAACTTTACAAACTAGTTATTTGATTTATTTAAAGGCTACTTCACATTCATATGTCCACACAAATTCTGCATCATTAGGTAACAATTGAAAAAGTGGGAATGTTGTCTTAAAAAAATTCTCTATAAACCACCTGTAATAGCCAACATAACCAATAAGGCTACGTACCTATGTCAGTGTCTTAGGTCTAGGAAAATTCAATATCACTTCTACCTTAGCAGGCTCAACCTAAATTCTTGTAGCTGAAGGAAGGTGTCCCAACACTATTCCTTCCTCCATCATCATATGACATTTGACTGTACTAATAGAAACATGTGTCTGTATACATCTTTTAAGTACTTTCTTTAAATTTTTTGGACCTTCTTTAAAAGAATCTCCATATGGGGTGAAGTTATCCATGTAAATTTCAACACTGTCATTGATTAGATCAAAAAACATTCCTACTGTTTCCCTTTGGAAGTTAGTAGGTAAGTTACAGAGACCAAATGGGAGGACTTGATAGGTAAAGGTCCCCCAAGGGCATGTGAAGGTAGTTTTATCCTGATCCTTAGGAGCTATTTGTATCTAGTTATATCCGCTGAATCCATATAGAAAGAAGAAAAACTTCTTTCCAGCTAATGTATCAAGGACCTAGTCAATAAAGGGTATGGAAAATGATCCTTTAAAGTTGCTTTATTTAATTCCCTGCAATCCACACAAATATGCCACTTGCCATTCTTCTTAGGAACACTGACCAGTAGGGAAACCCATTGACTATCCACTATCAAATAAATGAAACCTACATCTAATAGCTTTTGTAATTCATCTTTGACAATGTTTTTTAAGTCCGGGTTCATTCTTCTCTGTGGCTGCCTAACAGGTCGACATTCTTCTTTAATGTATATGTGATGAGTGCATAAATCAACATGGATATCTTTCATATCAGTACACTCCCAAGCAAACGCTCCTTTATGTTCCCGAAGGAACTTTAGTAACCATTTAATTTGGGGGGGAGAAAGGACAAGATTAATATTCAATGTTTTCCCTAGTACAATTTCTATAGAAATGTTGTCACGGATACAATTATAGGAATATTTCTAATTTATATTTCTATTTCTATATTTTCTTGAACCCTGCAACTCATGACAAATTCAAATAGTTGGGAGGTTGTGTCAGAAACAGAGTTGGGATTGCTGAGAAAGGCATTAATGGCGTCATCCTTCGTTTCATTCTTGAAACAAAGAGCCTTACAGATGGTAATGATTGGTCTAACTTCTTCATTCTCGGATTCAGGCTCTTTCATAGATAGAGATTTTTGCAGCAAGGTAAATCCCGATTTATCTAATGAACTTGGTTCAGCAAGGGGGTAAAGGATAAGATTCTTTGTAATTTCCCCATTGGATATTACCATATTTCTAGACCGAGACAATGTAATAATTTGTGGTCACCCTAAAATCAAGGGGTGTTCACCATCTGGGGATTGAGTATGTAAAAACAAAATATCGACAGGGTATTGCCATGAGTCCACTGAAATAGTTATATCTTCCAGCTTCCATATCGGTCTTATAGTGGACCGATCTACCAATTATAGGATGGTGGGAGTTGGTTTAAGGTTCCACAAACCCAAGGTAATCACAATTGTAGAGTTTATAATGATAATAGCTACCCCTAAATCTATCAGTACATTTGGGATATCAACCACATTAATTTGTACTGTCAGAATCAGGTTCCATGGATCCCCATATTTGACAGGTATAGGCTTCCCCAACATTATGTCTAAAAATTTTCGCATAACGTGGATAGTGAGTGGATCCCTTGGTTTTCTACCAGGTTTCTTAGAGAAATATTCTTTAATTGTTTTGGCATAAATCAGTATGCCCTTCATAGCTTGAAGTAACGAGATTTTTCCAAATAAATTCTGCAATTCCCCTAAAGAGTCGAATTTAGGATGAGGACTTGGTTTTCTCAATGATAACCTCTTAGGATAATGTGGACCAGCCTGCCATCCTCTAGTAACAACCATTTGTAAATGGGTTTGTTGTTTCATAGGAATTTGTATTGCCTCATCCCCAATTGTTCTATTGGAATCTCTAGGTTCTGGTTTTGAGACTTCCTCATCAGTATGTTAAAAAATTATTGGTGAAATTTGAGTATTCACCACCCAACTGGACTGAAGATTCAATTTGTTACATGTTGCGGTGGAAATAATATATGCAGGGAGGTTGAGTGTCTCAACCTCCTGAGCCCCCCGATTATTTGGATTTGGATTGGTTTGAACATGCAGTTGCATATGAAAAGAAGGATTACGAGTGGATGCTTTAGAAGGAAACTATAGCTTTTGTTGTGGCGTAGGTTGGGAGAATTGTCTTGGATGAGGAGGAGAAGGTCCACGTCAATTCTAGGACCATTAAGGCTTTGGACCAGATTGAGGGTACCATGGTTGCCAAGGCATTGGATATTGATAAGACTGTTAACACCCAGGTTGTTCCCTATGACTCCCAAGGGAATACGGCTGGGGTAACCACTAACCAATCTTTGGACTACAGCTTCTAGCCCAGCTGTAATCAGAGAGGGCTCTCTCTTTAAGGTTTGTCTCTGTTTTATGGAGATTTTAGGCTAGTTACGAAGTGAAGGTTTTGGTTTATATTTGGTTGGGAGGATGTCTTTCTCAAACCTTAAAGTGTAGTTCTGCAGGAAAAATTAGTCCATTGGGCAATGGAGTCTATGGCTGTTGGTTTCTTGAAATACTGAGTTTGATGCAACTGGGGTTACAGGGCCATTTAGATATTTCATGAAAACAAACTTTAAATTGTGATGATGGAGTGTAAACAACCAGTGAAAAGCAATTAAGAATTTTCCACTAAGCTGGGGTGTGAGAAAGGGATGTATTCCTCAGGAGAAAACTTGAATTTCTGAAACAATAATCACTGTGATGATATAGTGTGAAAGGGTAGCAATTAAGAATTACGCTTTCATTACTATAACTGAAGAAAAGACATTCAAAATAGCTTAGATTGAGTTCAGGGTAATCTGTGATTAAGTCCTGGAACTATTCTTTTTCCTTGCTATTAACTGTTTAAACATAGGAAACATGAAAGATATATGAAAGATAACAAACACATAACAAAGAGTTACAAGAGAAACTTATTGAGTCATGAGATACGCAGGAATCCTGCAACTTTCAGCTAGACACCGGACAAGATCAAGCAACACAGAGCTTTGGAAATTCCATCATCTTTTGTATTATTTCTCTCAGAGTTACAGTAAAAGAACAACAGAGTAGATATGAACAATCTCTTACATCCAACCTCCAACTCCTGCTAACATATGCGAGGGGGAATATATAGAAGCGTTTCATACAAAATATCTCAGGCATTGAGTCATCTGAGAGGTAAAATATCTTCATTAACTCGTATAGAAATTGTAGATAGAAGTTATTACAATCTTTAATACAATATAAATGCTCTTTACTCTTGTCAGAAGATTTTGACCTTTGGAGGTCACTGAGTCGGTTGAGCGCTTTGTTATAACTGCTGAATGACGTGTCTGTGCAGCTCTGTCCTCCTATAGCTTTTCGGCCCTGTCACCTGTGACTGCCAGTAGTGCTGTGGTGGCCGAATATTTGTGCTGAGTTGGCTCAACCTCTTTCTGCATAGCTGCTGATATATCCTTATTTCCTGTGTATGAAAACTTAACTATTTCAAAAATAAAAACATAATTACTAGCTTTGATTTAACAATAATTATATTAAATTATTCCACACATCCTAAGTAGGCAATTGATGCCTCAAAATTGACCCCATGGTCTCATCTGCCTCTGTATACTTGTAAAAATGGGGAGGCTCATCAAACAAGTGTGTAATTTCATTCATAATAAAAAATAAACTTTCCACCCTGTTGAAAAGGGTTTGTCCTGTTGCTGGCCCTGTTTCTGCTGATGTGCTAGCTGTCTCTGCAATTTGATTTCCAGCAAAAGTGTTCACTCTCTTAGCATATTTTTCATGTGAGAGTAGCCTTCGTGATGGCTCCAGAAAGCTAGGAAGACCCCTGTTTTGTAATGCCATGAACCTGTCCTGGAATTTGTTGATATCTGCCTGCATATCCTGGGTTCTTCTTTCCAGGGTCTGAACCAGGTTTCTTAGTGTCAGGACTCTTTTGATCATTGAAATGGTCTCAGTCCTGTTGTCAATTCCCATTTTGATGAGCTGGGAGCTTGTCCTGTAGTTCAGCACATTTATCATTTTAGTGGCAATCTCAGGCATATTGCCTAGAGATGCCCTTGCCCGTTGGATCTCTTTGTGTGCTTTTCCAATGAGCGTCATTTGCTCATGGATGGCCTCAATGTACTCCCACTGATCTGTGATGGATTGGCCAATATTGGCCCATAGGATCCTTTTGAGCTCAGATGTCAACTTGTCTAGTGTGAGCTCCTTTTCTAGCTCAGTTATTCTCTTTTTGAGAGCCTTGACCTCTCTTTCTCTTTCAGCCACATTCTGCTTGGACTTGTCATATTTCTCATTGATTTTAGCCAGAGTGTCCTTGGCTTGATTTAACTCTGACATTTGAGACTCCAAGGCTTGAATTTCATTCCTCAGCTTTTGCATGTAAGGGCTTTCAGCCTGCTCTGTTGTTGGTGCTGAGGTGGATGGTGCTACCTGTTGTGTCTGCTGACTGGGAGGGGCAGTGGTTTGAGGAGTTTCCTCCAGATTTATTGTTTCTGGAGGAGGTTGTGAGGTTTGTCCTGCCTCCTTTTGTTGCAATGCTACCTGTAGGGTAGCCTCTGATTCTTGCAGCTTCTCTTGTGTGTGGATGAGCTCTTTATATAATGTAACCAGCACAACAGCTGCATCCTTATCTTGTCTGAGCTGGGCAATCTCTTCAGTTTGAGGATGAAGAGTTGCTGGGATTTTTATCATTTTCCTCAATGCTGCCATATCAACATCCCTTAGCTTCAGAATCTCTTGTACTGCCTTGACAGATTTAGGATCATGTCCAAGCTCTATTATGATTTCCTCTAGAGCTTTGATCCTATTGTCTTTTGCTTGAGAGGAAGCCCTTTCCAGCTCAAGTTGTGCAGTGGTGTTATTTAGGCTACTTTGTAGCCTATAGTTCACCAAGGTCTTATCTGCCAAGGTGGCATACACCATCTCACCCGTTTGTTTGTGCAGTTCAATTTGATCCATTGGGTGGATGTCCTTGGATGGGACCTCAAGGTTGGTCCTGATATAATCGGCAGCTGACTGTGGTTGCTGCACTGTTGGTGTAAAATGGCTCATAATCATTTTACCCTCATGTGCATCATATGCAAACATGAGTCTTTGCTTGTTTGTGGGGGCCATTTTCAATAAATGATTATATAACTGCAGCCTCAAGGGTTCATTTCTCTTTTTGATGTCCTTGAATTGCTGCTTGATGCTCTTCTCGCCTTCCCTTTGCTGGCCCGAGGAGCTAACTTCTCCTCCTGCTGCCCTTTCTTGCTCTTGCTGGTAGGAACTCGCTGAGGCCTCCATGCTGGGTAGGCCTGTACCTGAAGTCTGCCCTATTGGCATTTCTTCTTCAGAGAAAGGGTTTAACCTTTGCCTCTTCTCCCCTTGAGTTGGTGAGGCAGTAAGGGGAGTCTCTCTGTCCCTTTTCATCTTTACGTCCTCTCTTTGTGGGGTTTGGAGGACAAAAGAGTCAATCCTTGAGTCTTGCCTAGGAGGTGCCATTTGTGTTGGCTGCTGCTGTGTGGCCATTGGGGCCTCTGCTGTATGTTCTCCCTGCCCTGGCTGCTCCTTTTGTGGCTGTGGTACCTGTTGGGGTTGTTGAACCTGTGCCTGCTGTACCTGTTCCTTTTCCATCTCTTTCTCCTTGCCTCTGCTGTGAGCTTGGCTTGTAGTTTGGACTGCCTCCTGATGTGCTGTGGAGGATGAGGCAACTGCTCCTGCTTGAGGCTTTGGCAGAGAGAATACCTGTGCAGGGAGTTCCAAGTCAGCCATCTTAAGCAGATTTCTTCTTGCTCTCTCATTCAATTCTTCTTGTGTGATAGGTTCCTCTAATGTGCATCTTTTCCATTTTGGTTGGTTGGCATATTGTTCAATGTGAGGAATCCTTACATGGTCATAGCTAGAAAGCCTATATTTGACCCTTCTTAATGATATGGAGTGATTGGGGTCATAGGGTTTCCAGAGGAAACTGGTCTTTAGGCCAAGGCCTTCTAGCTTTCTATCAACTTCTTTCCAGCATTCCTCCCTTTTGTTCAACACAAGGTGGCCCAATTGATTTTTCACTTTCAGCTGTGCCTTCTTTCCCTTGCCTGAGAAGTGTATCATATCAGCATTCCCAAATTGCCCGAAATATTCAAGGGAAAATAGTCTCATGGGCACATACTTGGGCAGTTTGTATGGGGGTAGCTCACAACCATATATTTTGATAATGGTGTGGCTTTGGTAAAAATACCAATCCCCAATGCTGTACACTTTGGATAATTGCAGGATTCTCTGCATCTCATCAGTCAGTCTTGGAGGAGGCAAGCTTAGGAAAAAAGACATGGCTGGGTGAATGAAGAGGTCTATAAATTCGTAGTAAGTGTATGGAGAGTAGGCTCTGCAATGAAACAATGAGCTCCAATACACTACTGACCTTGGATTGCCTTGTGCATCCGTTCTCTTGACAATGAAGGAGAATTTCTCATGCTTATAATATAGAATCAAGTGGTAGATGTAGGAGGTGTATCTGAACACCTTCTCTCTTGACAGGTTCATGAACTGTTCATGCATCTTATCTGATATGTAGGTGGCATAGTCATAACAGATTGGAGTTTTTCCAGGGGCAAATATAGTCATCATCACCAGCACAGTTTCATCAATATATTCAACTGATTTGTACCCCAAGATGGAACTGACCATATCTGCAAGGTCTACTCCCAATTGATTGAGGTAACCAGCAAAAATAAGAGGGTACTGCATAGTGTCAGAGTTGATAAACAATTGGTTGAGCTTTGTTATTTGTGCATCTGTCAGCATCTTAGCTCCTTGGTTTATCAAATCCAATAAAGACAAGGGAACCAATTTCTTCTGAGTCTTGAACTGTAGTATCTCTCTAATGGCCTCAGGGGTCATGTAGAATACAACTGAGCCTGAAGGGTCAAGCATAGCTCTTTGAGTGGGATCACAGCATACAGCACACAGATGAATCAGGTCAGGGAATTGGTTGACCTGAGGGAGCCTGAAAATTGGGAGGAAGGAATCCCAAATGCCCAATATGTCTGTCCCATCCACATGTTTGGCCTTAAGCTCATTCAGCAAGTAGAGGTGGAACTTGCTGTGTGTCAAGGAGTCCTCTGAGATTTGGTAATCTAAGTTTGCCAAATCCTGCCACTCCAATTCTCTCTGAGGGGCATTTAAGGGAGCAACATTGAGGGCGACTGGTGCAACTGGAGTCTCCATGGTTACTTAGACTCTGTTTTGTATGTAGACTGTTGTTACTTAGACTGGGCAACAGAAAAAGAGTACTGCCTGGGTGAAGAGGTGAATTGAGAAATGAAGGATAACAAGGTAAGTTTGCAGCAATTGAAATACTGCTCCAGTCACTTGAGAAGGCAAATCCTTGTCTTTAATAGACCTTCCTTAATAATTAAATGTAGGTTCCGGGTTTCTTGTTCACGACTGCGTGAACGGAATGCAGGTTTTCAATGAAAGTTTTGTTAAAATAGGCTCGGCTAATGAATTTCGACCGTTAAATTTCCAAGTGGGAAATGGGTGCAGGGAATTCACCGGTGAATTATGCGTTTATAGTGCCTTAAGTGAGTTTTTAGTTATTTGCAGACAAAAACCAGGCTTAGAGAGGACTCGCAGGGATAAATACCTGGTAAACTCGATGGTCCAGGTCACGAATGCGGGTGAGTAGGTGTGCCGAAGGTCTCCAGGTCGATTTGAGCAGGTTGGTGTAATGGGTCGTAAAATGCATGCAGAGGGCGCAACAACAGTTTTTGCAAAAAGTGCAAAAAGAATGCGAAAATTGACAAAATATGGCTTTTTTTGGGACATTCGCGCCTTTTTGGGGTGACGTTAGCATGACGTCATCAGGTGGGTCCGGGTCGGATGACGTCAGCATGACGTCATTAGGTGACGTGGCGGCCTATGAGTGGTCCACGGGGGTGGTGAGGTGGCGGCTAGGTGGAGTAATGGTGGACGGGTGTTGCGGACGCGGCGCTGACGTAGGCAGTGACGTGGCACTGATGCAGGTAGGTGGATTGGCGGAAAACCAAAAACCATGGCGGTGACATATCGGACCGCTTATGCCACGGAAAGGAATCTGTCAGAGGGGACTCCGATACAATTTGGGGGTGATGCGTGGACCTGGCCTGACGTCAGCCTTTGACAGATATCGGACGATATCCTTCAGACGTCGGGGCCGGTCCGATATCCGTGTCAACCATCGGATGAAAAGGCCTTGATTCGACGGTCGACGGGCCAATGATTTGCACGGATGATACGGCGTCGGGCGGACAATAAACAATTTTTTTTGATGGGATTTGTGCCCGGCAGGGCCCTTAGGAATATCAAATGAATTTCATGGTTTTCCAATGTTTTTCTTTATCAAATCACGCATAGCCGAAAACTTTAGGATAAGGCGGAAAACTATGGTTTTTTCATATATTTTTGCAAAATAGCGCATGATTTTAAAACTTAGGCTAAGTGGGTTTTTTATGCAATTTCATATAAAAGCGCAAATGGGTCCCGACCTTAGGATAAGGAGGACAAAGTGGGTTTTTCATGCATTTTGCCTTTTGAGCGGGTCTGAGGGTGAAAAAGGGTTTTTTCAAGGTTTCTTAGGCAAAATGGGGGTTTGACTAGGTAGATGAGTTTCTGAGGGATGAAGAGAGGTTAGGCTTGGGTTCTCAAACTGAGCAGATGTCAATTTGATTCCCTGGTAGTGAATCATATGGCTATAATGCCAAGGAGGGGATATTTATAGAATGCTTAGGGTTTATACACCATGGTGTTATAAT